>CM062814.1:528821737-529026737 GCA_031772625.1 Pinus tabuliformis | reverse complement strand
TTATTATGTAACAAGGTTAGTCCAGTAATGATTATTATAAAACTTATATTGGTCTTGGACCATACCTTGAAGCTTGGGACACCATGGTTTCTTTGGAGGGACAAAGTACAACTTGTCTTTCTCTTCTTCTTCTTCATAAACATCCTTTAGATCAGGTAGAAATGGAAACCTATTGGTGTTATGATCCTTCCCACATATGACACAAATCACCACCTAATTCACACGACATTCCTTCAACAGATGTATTTTTTTTGCATTTTGGACATAATATATCCATATTTTCTTATGTTTCCTCCTTTTTAGCTTTCAATAAATCGAATTGAGAAACCAAGGAACAAAAGTTAGTTTTGAAGTCTTCCAATAAGTTCCCTAGCTCAACTCTAGTGACTCCATTTGCGGAAGCCTTTGTATTTCTTGCCATCATTTCCTAGGGTCCTTTACCTACTTTATATGCTCCTCATATATATATATATATATATATATATATATATATATATATATATATATATATATATATATATATATCTATATATGTATATAGTAGAGCTTTACAATGTCATCATATTCTAGTTGAAAAACATCTCCTCCACCCACTAGGTTGAGGATATCCATGTACTACCTCAATTTCCTCTCAACAACAAAAATTGGCATGTCTTAAGGGCTAAGTCTTCTTACCTTTCTTTGCACATGTTGTAATTAAATATCTTGCTACAATCCTCAAGACTATCATCTTATTCTTGGCTCATTATGAATACTTCCTTATCTTCTTGGATTTAAAATAATTTTGATATTTCACTAAGAATTTTTGCTTCATTTGTTCCCATGAACGAATGCTACCTTGGCTGGGGCACATGAACCAAAATAATGCTTCATATTTAATATAGGATGAAATAGCTTCAACTTCTTAGCATCAGTTATATAATAATAGTTTCAACAGGTGACATTAAACTCAAAAAGGAAGGTATCAGGATCTTCCTTACAAAGACCATGAAAGTTCGACAATGTTGAATGAGGAATATTCTTCATTTTAGCATCTAAGTTTATTTCTGTGATGGGGAATCCAAAGGATTCGAATCATTATTTGACAATCTAATGTGCCATATTTTACAAGGGAGTATCTTCTACTTCTTAAGGTTCCTTCAAAGGTTCAAGAAAGCTATTGTCTGGAAGGTTGTATTATTCCTCAGAAGGACAACATTCACTTTCTTGAGGGTTTTGATACTAAACAAATTTTTAGGAGGGTATTTTTCATTCTCTAGAGAGTTTTTCCCAATGACCTAGAAATCTAAATAATCAAATATCGAATCTCCTATGGTATCAGAGATTTTTGCATCTCCAAAATATTTAGCAGGACCATATACAATTGAAATAGAAGATCCATGATTTTTCTTAGCAGGAGAGCTCGTTATTGGTGTCAAGTAGTTTTGTTGACCTTGTTACTTTCCCTATTGTGAATTTTCTACGAAGTTAGTATGGGGGGTTTTCTTGATAAATCTACCAAATTGGTCTCTATTCCTAGGAATCTAATAAAGTCATACTAAAAGAAAAGAAAAAGGTCAAAATAAGTAAGTTTTGAAAATTCAAAAACCAACAAATAAATTCATACAAAAATTGACACAAAATTGACTGTATGATTGATATTTCCATGGAAATGGCATAAAAAATCGCAAACTTTTCAATTACTTTCAATTATCTTAGTAATCAATTGATTATATATTCATTTAAATTTTCAATCCAAGGTTCGTTTGGAACTTGCAAATTTCCATGCACAATATATGCTAGTGCAATCTATTATGTGTCCTAAAGTTGTAGTAGTATGATAGTTGTCATAGTACAAGATAAAGATGATTTCATAGGTCCTTGATCTGATTAAACACACCACACTTTGTAGGAAATAAATAACTCTTGCATAATAGTAAATTGCAAGGAAATTATATCATAATTCATGAAAGTAAACACACCAACTGCTAGAAGTGGCATGTTCATGTATAATGATATTATTGGTTTGTTGTAACCAAGATGTAATGGCATGTGCCTATGCTATAATGAATGAAAATAAAATATCCTATTAGAAATTTTCAAACATCACACAACTCTTAGTTGTTAATGGCTACTCAATACCAAGTAAACTTAAGCTACATGTGAGTTGCAACAACAACCAAGATTCCCAAAAACACACAAATCTATGGTCAACCATTAACTCTGGAGTTAATGTCTGAATTGTGTAACCTAGCGTTGCAACAACAAGTAAGTAACGTGAATAAAACATAGGAAAATATTAGAATCACAACAAAGGAAAACTAAGAGAGTTGCACAAAAGGAAATCAACGGAATTACAACAATAGTACATAATTGCAAATTAATAGAACTATAAATACTACCTACCGATTAATGCTACCTAGCACAACCATGCTAAGGAAGGAGCCATACTTCCTTATATGATAAACTATGAAATATTGTCACACAATCACAAAATTAACATTAAGTGATTGGAGAAAAACAAATTTTCTATTACAAAGAATAATTAAATTATGACAATTCAACAATAAATTTCCTCCTTTCCTTTCTCTTCCCTAGACTTCAAAGGAAGTTAGGTATTTATAAAAAAGGATTTTCTATGTAAAGTAACTGGATATTGAATTTCTAGCTTGAGAGAATCAAGTGGCTCATCCTATTATAATAGTCCATTCAAAAATTGGTACGAATTAAACAAAAGCTAACTTGAATCAGCTAGGCATTATTGTCAACTGAGTTGTCCTTCTTAATTGGCCACCCACTTTCCTCCATTTTCTTCCATCGTGAGAGATTCATCCCGAGTGTATAATTATAGCATTGACTGATGAGTTGGCATAGTATTCCAAAGTTGCAGTAGCTGAAGTTGTGGCAATAGGAGTTCAATAATGCAAAGTCTAGGGATTCCATCCATAATGTGGCATTCATGAGATGCGTTGCAACATTATATTTTGTAAGTGGTCATGCCAAAGTTGCAACAATGCATAGGAGTTGCAATAATTGCATGGAGGAGAGTCACAGGACTTGCTTGTCTTTGTTCGAGGAATTGTAGCACCTATGTGTTGGATAGTAGCGCTTGTTCTAGAGTTGCAACTAGTGTCGCAACAATGGGGAGGAGTTGAAGCCACTGACTTCTTATTTTGTCTAATAGTGTTAGTATGAAAGATGAAAATTGCACAACATGATGCATAAGAACAAGTGTAAAAGTGTTGAAAAATATATTATCCATCCCTACACTATAATTAGGGTAATAATGGATGAAAAATGCATAAGGAAGGGATAAAAAGTGGAAGAATGACATCCAAAAGGCTACCGGAGGGTGTTGAAAATGTGCCAATTTAGACACCCATCACAACACTCAAGAGAAAATATTTGTGACTACACACAACAAGAGGTAGCTTCAACAACATATGGAAAGTTTCTTGTGCTCCAATATCATGGTCAAAAAGTGTTTCTTCAAGGAAGGCAATTTGTATCCACAAAAATATGGATCTTCACATCCACTTGCATTCACAATTCTTTTCAACATGTCTTGATAACAAACTAATATATTTTATGCTTTTGAAACATATTTTGCAATATATTTCAAGATTGCATGTCAAGAAAAAACTAGTTGACAACCAACATTTGCTTAACACATTATGAGAAAGTCAACATTGTGCACATTTAGACTATCATCATTACATTGATGATGAGTGATAAGTCCCCAAATTTTTATTTTTATTTCTATAAAATTTTAGGGTCCCTTATTTCAAAACTTTGTTTTATGTTTTAAATTTCCAAATTGATTTTAATTTTTACCTTTTGTTTCCAAAGTTCCAAACTTAATGGTTTTTCTTATCCCATGATTGTTTCATTGTAAATAACGAGAAAACCTACATCCATGACAAAACCTCATATTTAAAACATTTAACCCTTTTACCTTTTATAATAAATAAGGAAATAACGAGGTAACTATAAAAACGTTTTATAATTTTAGAACGCCTTATATCTCATGTCTTGCTTTGTTTTCATTTATTTTGTCTGAATGTGAAATTTATCGGCTTTTTCCCTGCTTTATTTCTTAAACCTCAAAGTTTAATTTATATCAACATATTGGCCCTCTTCCTTTTCTTTGTGCTTATCCATTAAATTCCTATAAGTACTTATATTTCAATGTAATAGAAATCATACACATCAAATGTCACATGAAACACACATTATTAAATGACAATTTTGGGATAATGGAATTTTCTACAGAACTTGTGAAAGTCCTATACCCCAATATGGATGGATTGTTAATATGCAAACATAGTTGATATCTTGGTATATCGGAGAGTTTTATACCATAATCCTTGTGAAAATCAAATACTTCGATATTTTGATATTCAACATCACCATCAAACATTCAATCATGCTTCACCACATAGCACCATGATGACCTGGCCCATGACACATGTCAGTAATTTTCTAATGTTTATAATAGATGATTTGGTGATTCCACCTTAGAAGGTGTCACCACCATGTCACCTGGTATGATGTCACTATGAGGTAAGCTCTTATATTTAAATATCCTATATCATAAATTGAACCATTTCATAGTGATGCACCCATGAAAATTTTCAGTATTGTTAAGGGGTTTACATGGGCGAGTAAAATATGACGTTACATTAGATAATTTTCCATGGCTCAACCTTGTTCCCTATCACTGTGCATCCAAAGAAAAATGATGGAGCGACTATCGATGGGATACCGAGATAGATTAATAGTCATGTGGTTCTCTAGTAAGTATACTCATAACTTTGGCCATTGTTAAGATGTAATGGCTCGACATAAAGGTTTTATTTCATGGTGCTTGGTGTTACATTTATTATAAACGCACAAAAAGTGACAGGAGGTCTTTAAATGAGATTTGGAGGACTCGACGATTCAGGGGAATAGAAAAAAAAAAGTAGACTGCGTATATGAGTGATCATACCATCCTCTTAGGGAGAAATCGGGAAGAAAAAAACCAGGTCTAGCACATGCATGATAGTAAATAAGCAAGTTAATAATGTAAAGAACAAAAATTTAAGGGATTAACTCCTTGCATCATATTTAACAAATTAAAAACTATAGGAAAAAGGCTGACTTGTTTCATACTTATGACCATGGAATTTATTTGCTCCAATTCAATTGGTAACAGTTCTTCTCAATAGTTTTTGGCACAATATTGGAGTTTTAGAGACCTCCTCTGCTCATTTTCAAAATCTTAACTTCGTTCTCAATACACATATGGGCATACTGACTATCTCCTCTTGGTTACACACTCTGACGTGCTCCTGAAGCTATGGGGCACATCACATCCTCGTAACTCTAGTGGTAATTGCAAGATCCACTGTATGATACACTTACATGAATAACTTCATATTATCCAAGTAATATCAAGCCCCTCAAATCGATTAATATCCCCATAAAAAATGTTGTGTAAATTTTAATTTTATCAGATACATATTTCATAAATCCTACATTGAGTTTTGATTATAAGATGGATTACAAGACAAATGTCCTTGTATTTGCATTAATAACGTTGGCAAGGTCATATGAACACCATCAATATCCACCTTATGTAGTGTGCATGAAATGCGTCGCCCATATGCATGATTTGGGTTACCCTTTAGGGATTTCCATAGGCTGATAGCGAAACTTATGCATTATTTGAAATGTTTTGGGTTTAATCCATCACCGTCATATCTTTAGGCTCATGCCATGACAAAATTATTTGTGTTAAATACTTTAAAAATCAAGCATTCATGACCACATTCTCCTCGCACCATAGATCATATATGTCATTGGCATCAAGGGGGAAGGAGGGGCCCATCCTTCTCAAACGTTAGTGTTTCCCTTGTAACATATGTTCTTGCACCCTTCACCAACATGTTTCGACCATAGTAATGTTTTACCTGATATTATAATGTAAAGAGTATTTACCAAAATTACAATTCCATAATGGGAGAAATAAGTTATGGTTCTTTCATGACAATGAGTAGTTGTGGCATGCTCAAAATTTTTTGTATATATTCCTCTAATGAGTATATTAATACTATTAGGATAATTAAAACTTCCGTGCCATATATGCATTTTAGACAAAGTCAAATGTAGGAGAATTTAAAGCTCCAAATAATACCATGTGTTGATGCAAGAATACAAATTGTGTAATGATGCCAATATTCCTTATTTCTCCAACGGAGCCCACCCACTAGAATTTAGAAATTTAGTTATTTTAGTATTTTTTATTCTTAAGTCTTTTTAGGAGGAGGAATCATGATGATGGCACAATGGTTTGAATAAAAAATTGGTAAGTGTCTCAATAAGATGCTCTTCATACTCTTCTCTGGTTTTTAGTAATCCAAGATGTCATCCATGAAAACCAATACAATTTTTTCCAAATACGGTTTGAGTACGTTGCTCATCAAGAACATGAATGTGGTTGGTGCATTTGTGAGTCCAAATGACACCACTACAAACTCACAGTGTCCATATCTTGTCCTAAAGGTTGTCTTGTTTATGTCTTCATCTTTAATCTAAACTTGATGGTACCCATACTTCAAATCTATTTTTGAGAACACCACAACTCCTCTCAGATGATAAAACAAGTCATCAATATTAGATAGCAGGTACTTTTTCTTCATTATAGCCTTATTATTGTCTATTAATCAATGCACAACCACATCGTGCCACCCTTCTTTACAAACAACATTAGGGCTCCCTGTGTGTTATGTGGAATTTTGCA
This sequence comes from Pinus tabuliformis, assembly GCA_031772625.1. NCBI lineage: Eukaryota > Viridiplantae > Streptophyta > Pinopsida > Pinales > Pinaceae > Pinus > Pinus tabuliformis. Next base: position 529,019,974 of record CM062814.1, on the reverse strand, counting down.
TCTACAGATAAATACAATTTCCCTAGGTGGGTAGCTACACCTAGAACAACAGATTTAAAGTGCTTAACCTTTTTCTATAGAAGATAAATAAGACAAGGGACCTACTTTTTATCTTTCACTTTCCCTTTGTCTCCTTTGTATGGTTCCCGTCGCTCCTTCTCAAACTTAATCCGCTCGACAAGTACCTGCAATCATAAACAGAGGACAAAAACCAATCAAAGCAAGAGATATATCTACTATAAGCAAATGGAATCGAAATCATTTACACATATAATCATCATACATAAAGACAAGAATATGGGAAAAGGTGTAAACAACTGTATTAAGTAGAAGGAAGAGATACAACCATCAAGTCCGATCCAATGTCACTCCTCCAGCTTGGGTTCCAACCAACATCACATCAAAATCACAACACTCTGGAAGCATAACAATACTTGCTTGAAATCTCAAACCTCACACCAACAATATCTCCTTACAAATTCTCAACGTCCAGCCCCTTGATCAATATGATGAGTGCTCAATTTATAGGGAAATGGAGGTGGTTTTGTCATAAATTGGGCATTGAATGGCTTTCCAATTTTGGAGTTAGTTTCCATGGAGGAAGGGATGATAGGATAAGAGGTTATTTGATTCATTCCCTATCCAATTTCGAGCTTATAGGAGGGGATACGAGGTAGGAATCTTCTATAATGATCTAGAATGTAGGAATATTCCCAAAACCCTGTGAAGATTTCGCTCAATCTCGCCAAGCGCGGGTCAAAGTGGGCCTAAGTGCACTGAAATGCACCCTTGCATGTGCCTACCTGCATTGCAATGCAGTTACCCCTAACCAAGGCTGCGCTAGTCCCTCAAGGAGTCATTTCGGGAGGGCTTCAAGCTAGGAAACTCTCAGGAATGAAGGCATTCAATGTGATGACTTGTTTAGGGCATGTAGCAATTGAATTAGGGTTTGATGAGCCCTAATAGTACTGATCTGAATGTCAGGAGTGATGTGCCCAAATAGACCTGTAATAGCTGACCCTTAAAGCATGAAGTAAAAAAAGATAATGTCGAGTGATATGCTTTACGATGTGATGAGGAGGAACTGAAGTGAATGGTGAACTGCATCAATTACAATACATAATATCATGATATTTTGGATTTTTCATGAATCACTGAGGGAAGGCATACCCATGCTCAACATATAAACTTTTCATTACATGTACATAATTCAGATAGTCATCTATAGATATAGACCCATGATAAGATGACCATCTGTGTAAAGCCATCGTACATATGATTTAATACTCTCCTGAAATCGTAGCCCAGATGGATGAAACTAGATCCAGGGTCTTCTATCTCGTTCAATTGTTTGCTCAAGTACGACTCTAACCATGTGAATATGTGATCTGAAGTCAAACATGGGAAGACACCGTCTGGTTACCAGCGAATGATGTAAGTCGTTAACAGACGCGAGAAAAATCACCGATAATGCTAATGATCCTCAAGGTAATGCAGTACATTCTACATGGTGTGAATAGATGTTTTGATGTCGAACACCCTACAAAGTCTTTCAATCGAAGGCCTGTGACGTCAACTTATCGTTGGAAGCGAGAAACTTGTCGTTGATGTATGCAAGCCTCAATGTACTGAAATAATGTTTCTAAGTCAACTTCTTCGATAATGTGTTGATGTCAACAAGAAGCGACTCATCGCAGGAGGGCCTTGATGTATCCCACATCAACGACACGAAATGAGTGTAATGATTTTTGGAGACGAAATGTGACTAACGACACAAGGTTCAAGAATGGCATTCATGAAAATGAAGGTTTATGGGTATTGCAAAGGATGAAGTTTAACTAAGTGACTTCTCTTGAACATGTTGGCGACACTGGATGAATTGGCAACATTGACCCAAAACCAAAGTTATGGATGGTATGATAGAACAAGGTATGCTGACCATCAAGCAGATAACCCAACCCATGTAGTCATAGTGATGAAGTGAAAGTGTCATGTTCAAGAGTGACCTGCTGCCATAAAGTGGCTTACCCCTTTTCCCATTTTCCCCAGTGATTGCTGACCAATACCTCTTTATTTTTTATCAAGCTTGAGGAGGATAACATATGCTTGTTGTATAATTCCACCCTTCGGGTGAATCCATCGCTATCTGATGTTTTAACGAGTCTAGCGAAGGTGAAACTTGGTCTTGTCAATATGGACATGTTTGTCGCTATTTGATGTTTTAAAGAGTTTAACGACAATGATAACTCAGTCCTTTTCATGTTTAGAGAGTTTGAAAAGGAACATAAAGAAAACTCCAGAAGTTCTTTTTCGTAGATTTGTCTCTCAAGTCTGAAAAAGCGTAAAATAATACAAGAGAGAACCTATTGACCATGTTCGATCAACGTATTCCTTTTTCGTAAATAATCTATCTCAGTTCGGAAAAGGGTTAAACTTATACTAAGTAGATGTCGTTTCCAATCCGTTAACAAGCTGAAAAGGACAAGTGCTCGGCAATCTTTTCATATTTCGAGAGTGCGAAAAGAGCTTAAAGAGGACTCCATTTTGAGGAACGAGTGGTGTCAAGGATAGCAGCTGGTTCCAGTGATGTTGGAACTTCTCAAAACATGTTTATTTATGTAAAGAGGTTGGCTAATAAGACCACTCATTGCAACTGTTCCTCAAAAAGGGTAAAATAACCAAGTGAAAGTGTATGATCAGCCGAGTAGATAGTGATGATGGAAGGAGAAAAAACCAAGGCTCATCTAACGAAAAAGGCTGATAGAATGGAAATCATAAGGGTTAAAATGGAGATGGGCTCATTTTTACACAAGCTTGAACCGAAAAAACTATGCTTGAGATTGGTTTACATGCCCCCAACATGATGACCCGATTCTAGATGCATGCCCCCCAAGCTTCATTTCATTCACCTAAGTAGACTACTCATGGCTATCAGGTGGATGGAATGAAGGTTAATTTACGAGATCAAGTGAAAGACTTGACTAGGATTTTACGAGATCTAATCAATGACTCGAATTGAAACTTTGCTCCAGGGGACCTTGTTTCATTTTTTAATGAGCTTGACACAAGACAAGGAACTCTACTCAGATTCCTTGTTCCATTTTTTAACGAGCTTGACACAAGACAAGGAACTATGCTCATATTCCTTATTTCATTTTTTAATGAGGTTGACACAAGACTAGGAACTATCCTCACACCCTTTATTTCATTTTTTAACGAGGTTGACACAAGACAAGGAACTCTCCTCATATTCCTTGTTTCATTTTTTAATGAGCCTGACACAAGACAAGGAACTATGCTCATGGGCCTGTTTCATTTTTTAATGAGGTTGACACAGTAAAAGAACTATCCTCATATTCCTTGTTTCATTTTTTAACGAGCTTGGACAAGGAACTATTCTCATTTCCTTGTTTCATTTTTTAAGGTTCACACAAGACAAGGAACTATCATCATAAGTTGTTTCATTTCTTAATGAGGTTAACACAGGAAAAGAACCATCCTCATATCCTTGATCACAACCCATAAGAGGTCATGACTTCCAAGAGGTTCTCATCAAATGGGAGAACAATGCTCTGGAAGGAGAGATCTGGTTCCAATGCCCCCGGTACATAATGTACAACATCACGAAATTGATCGTCCGTTGATGTAGGCATGGAATGGGTTGCCACATAATTAACCCACGGCAAGGAAGATACCATTGGGACAAAAGGACTATTTAGGGAAGATGGTTGACTGGAAGCCATATTTGGACCAGGAAACAAAAGCTGGTCAACAATGACAATTCTTCCTTCATGTGGGAAACACATAACTCGAAAGAGTGTTGAAACAATAGCTCCCATGTCATAAACATAGTTGCGCCCAAGAAGTAAATTATGATCTAAAGGGCCTTGGACTACCATCACATTGAGATAAACAATTTTTCCTCCCAAAGTAATAGGCAACTGAGGAAGGATCCCTAATGGTTGACTAGTTCCTCTGTTAAAAGCCAATAGATTCTGGGTAACAGGAACAAGTGGCTACGAACTAATCGCTTGCCAAGCAGTGGAGGAAAGGATACTCACAGATGCACCTTCATCTATAATAGTGCCAGGTACAATCATATTACAAACCTGTACTATGATATGGAAAGGCACATAAGAAGGAATATGACATCCTTCCAGTCGATTCCAATCAAAGGAAGTGACCAGACTCCATGGAGGGGGTACCGTAAGAATGGGAGAATTACCCCCTTGAGTTATGAGAACAGGAGGGTTTTCCTCCTATCTTGATGGAACAAGAGGGTTGCCTCCAAGCTCATTTGAATCTGAAGAAACAAAAAGAACCTGAGTGGTATCATACTCACTCTCTACAGGAAAGGTACGATTAACTGAAGGTGAAATCAGGTCAACTGTTTCCTCGACCTATGATGGGTCAGGTATAGACTCATGGGATTCACATTCGAGAGAGTGGCTTTGACCGATGGTTGATTTGGGTCAGTCAATTCATCAACTAGTGAAGGATTAAGGGAGAGTCTCCTGTAACCAAATGGAAGTCACTGCAGAGAAGCAGGATAGTTATCCAACACTTTTTTGCCTTCATCCAGATAGGGACAAAGTTGAATGGGGTGATTCCCTTCACATAACCTACAAGGAAACTTAACTTTACCCTTCTTTCCATAAACTTTACTACCACTAGTTGATGGTGTGTCACTAGCATGATCTCGAGAAGTTGATGACACAGGATGTTGTGAATGTGAAGACCATGCTTCTAAGATTTGAGGAATACCAAGAAAATGTTGGGTTGTGTTATATTCTTTCCATGACTAGTCCACGTAGTTAACTGGGGGGGTTAGAGGGGGGGGGGGGCAGAGTGCCCCCTTCATTGCGCTGATTGTGTAGTAGGGGGGGTCACAGGGGGTTTGAGGCGTACCCGTAACCCCACTTTATGGGCTCTGGGGCAGCGTCCTAGAAAATTTTGGTTTTGGACCCTATGTTAGCATGGGCGGACCCACCTATGGTTTTGTGCATGATTTTCGCACATGTTTTTTGGACGCGATGGTTTTCGATCCATGGTATTGAACGCGATGGTTTTCGGTCCATGGTATTGGATGTTTTCGCATGTATAAATATGTATTATAACATTGAAAGGAACATAATGAGAAATCAAGCTAGTAGTCCCGCTTTTGGGATCCAGGGGAAAATATCTGTCTATATGTGTTTTATGTGTTATTCTCTCACATTGTTTATTTTCTGTGTTTTAGAATTCGTATGCAGATAATTTCTGTACGAGGTTAAAAACCTACATTTGGTATCGGAGTTGTTTTGGCTTCAAAGGGATGCCTTTGTTGCTGAGGGGTTTTGCTCAGGCCTGTGGTAGATCCTATTCAGTGGGAGATCTGTGAGATCGATTCCAGTGGTGAAAGAAGATGGCGAGCAGTGGAAAGATAGAGATCGAGAAATTTAATGGTTAGAGTTTTGAGTTGTGGAAACTCAAGATGGAGGATCTGTTGGTGGATAAAGATTAGTGGATCGCAGTAGATCCGGGTATTAAACCAATGGGAGTGTTCGATGAAGAATGGAAGAAGTTGGATCGAAAGGCATAGAGCATAATACGATTGTGTGTCTCAGATTTAGTATTACTGAATGTATCAAGGGAAGATACAGTGAAGGCCTTGTGGGACAAGTTAGGGACTTTGTACCAATCTAAGTCTCTGGTGAATAAACTGTTCCTGTGGAAAAAGTTGTATAACCTGAGGATGAAAGATTGAGACTCAGTGACAGAGCATCTGAACACATTAATATTGTGGTAAGCCAGTTAGCATCTGTTGATATTAAAATTTTAGATGAAGATAAGTGCATCAGTTTGTTGTGTTCTCTACCAAATTCGTGGGATAGTCTAGTTATTGCAATAGGTAGCAATGCAATTGCCTTGCGTTTTGATGAAATAGTCTCATCCATGCTGACGGAGGAGATGAGATGGAAAAACATGGAGAGCCAGAATGGTGATGCCTTGTTTGTATGAGGACGGTCCCGGAACAGAAACAAAAATAAGTCATCGAGTGGGAGATCTAAATCTAGAGGGAGATCTAAATCTCCAGGAAAACCTGTAAAGGTGGTGTGCTGGAAATGCGGAAAGGAAGGGCACTACAAAAGGGACTGTAAATCTAAAGCTCCTGATAAAGGAAAGGGATCTGATGATGCTCCTTCTGCAGAGGTGAAAACCACCTCAGATGAAGGTGGGGATGTGTACTTGGCTTCTTCAAGTACACATGTAGATCATGAGGCATGGTTGATTGACTCAAGTGCATCCTTTCACTTCACTCCCCATAGAGAGTGGTTCTGCGAGTATGAGAAATATGATGGTGGTGATGTCTTCTTAGGGGATGATAGGAAGGATAGAATCATTGGTCGCGGAAAAGTAAAGTTTAAGTTGCAAGGTGGAAGGGTTAGAACACTCCCGGGTGTTTTGCATATTCCTGCATTGGCCAGAAATCTGATTTCTGTAAGCAACCTGGATGATGCAAGTGTAAAACAATGTTCAAGAAGGATACCTGCAAAATGGTTCGGGGAGCACTGGTATTGATGCGGGGAGTTCAAATTGGAACTCTGTACAAGATGCAAGGTAGCACTGTTATTGATGGGTGCAATAGTTCTGTGGTTCCTAAAAGAGGAGCAAAAAATCTAGTGGTCTCTGGAGAGAAGACCATGTTGTGGCATCAAAGGCTTGGACATATTGGAGAGAAGGGCCTTTGAATACTTCATGGTAAAGGTATGGTAGAAGGTATGAGTAATAGCTCTTTGGATTTTGATTTCTGTGAAAATTGTGTATATGGGAAGCAGAATCGGGTGAGTTTCCCCTCTAGTAGTAAGAGGGTGAAACAGATATTAGAACTTGTGCACAGTGATGTGTTTGGACCTGTGAAGGTTCCATCGCTGGGTAAGTCTGTGTACTATGTATCATTTATAGATGACCTCTCAAGGAATACATGGATATATTTCCTTAAGAAGAAATCTGAAGCCTTTGATAGGTTTAAAGAATTTAAGGCTCTCATGGAAAATCAGACAGAGAAGAAGATAAAGGTGTTGAGGATAGATAATGGTGGAGAGTTTTGTAGCAAGGAATTTGAAGAATTCTGTAAGAAGTGTGGTATAGCATGACAAATGACTACTCCATATACACCTCAGTAAAATGGAGTTGCAGAAAGAATGAATAAGACGTTGATGGAAAGGGCAAGAAGCATGCTCAGTGGTGTCGGGTCAGGACAAGAATTCTGGGCAGAGGCGGTGGATATTGCATGTTACTTGGTCAACAGGTCACCTTCATCAGTGTTGGAGGATAAGAATCCACAAGAGGTATGGACTGGTAAGAAACCCTCTCTTTCACATCTGAGGGTATTTGGATGTGATGCATATGTACATGTTCCAAAGGAGAAACGAACCAAGTTGGATAGTAAATCTGAAAAGTGCATCTTTATTGGGTATAAGGATGGTTTAAAGGGTTATAAGCTTTGGAACCCAGTCACACGGAAGGTTGTGTACAACCGAGATGTGGTGTTCAGAGAGGTAAAAGATGTTATTAAACATGAAATCCAAACAAAGGAACCTGAGAATATAGAGTTTGAGCTTAAGGAGGAAGAATCAGACTCTACAACAGAGGAGGAATTAGAAGATGAAGAGCCACAAACATTGGGTGTGAGAAGATCAGTTCGAGAAAGAAGGCAGCCAGAAAGGTATAGTCCATCTACTTTTTGTTCAAATTTTTCTTTATCTATTACTGACGATGATCCCAGAACTGTGAAGGAAGCAATAGATTCAGAGGATGGCAAACTCTGGAAAGAGGCCATGGTTGATGAAATGGCATCTTTGCACAAAAATGAGGCTTGGGATCTGGTGGAGTTGCTGGCTGGAAGGAAACCCATTGGCAGCAAATGGGTTTTCAAGAAGAAGACAAATGCAGAAGGAAAGGTGGAGAAATACAAAGCTCGGTTGGTAGAAAAAGGTTATTCCCAGGTGCTGGGAATTGATTTTGGTGATATTTTTTCTCCTGTTGCCAAGGTAACTTCTATTAGATTACTTTTATCTGTTGCTACTACTTTTTATTTTGAGGTAGAACAGATGGATGTGAAGACAACATTTCTTCACGGGGATCTGGAAGAGGAAATCTACATGAAGCAACCTGAAGGCTTTGCAGTGAAGGGTAAGAAAGAACTGGTATGCAAGTTAAAGAAGTCTTTATATGGGTTAAAACAGTCACCAAGGATGTGGTATCAAAAATTTGATACATTTATACGGGAACTTGGCTTCACCAGAAGCAAAGCAGATCACTGTGTGTATTTTAAATTAATTGGTGACCGTGTTATTTATCTGGTCTTGTATGTGGATGATATGTTGCTGGTTGGAAATGACAAAGAAACTATCCAGGATTTGAAGACCCAATTGTCCTTCAAATTCGACATGAAACATCTTGGTGCTGCAAACTATATTTTGGGCATGGAAATTAAAAGAGATCGGGCAAAGAGGAAGCTCTGGTTAAACCAGAGGAAGTATGTCGAGACAATACTGCAGAGGTTTAATATGCAGGATAGTAAACCGATGAAGGTTCCTATTCCTGTAGGTGTGAGGTTATCTACTAAACAGTGTCCCAAGACAGAAGAAGAGGAAGAGGACATGTCCCGTGTCCCATATGCAAGTGCAATCGGTATCCTGATGTATGCAATGGTCTGTACTAGACTAGACATTGCACATGCAGTGGGAGTATTGAGCAGGTTTATGTCAAAACCAGGGAAGGAGCATTGGACAGCAGTGAAGCGGGTTTTTCAGGTATTTGCATGGCACTAGTGATTATGGTTTGTGCTACCAAGGAAGACTAGGATTGGACAGAATGTTGGATATTCATGGCTTTGTTGATGCAGACTGGGCTGGAGATCTGGATCAGAGAAGATCTACAAGTGGGTATGTATTTAACCTATTTGGAGGTGCAGTCAGTTGGATGAGTAAGAAACAATCTGTAGTGGCACTATCAACTACAGAGGCAGAATACATGGCAGCCACTCATGCAAGCAAGGAAGTAGTTTGGTTGTAGAGATTGTGTTCAAGTATGGGGTTAGTACAGGGAGCTATAAGGATATACTGTGACGGAAAAAGTGCAATTTTCTTGGAAAATAACCCCGCATATCATTCAAAGACAAAGCACATTGATGTTCAGTATCACTTTGCAAGGGATATGATAGAAGACAAAAAAGTGTTGCTGGTAAATGTGGACACTTCGAAGAATACTGCAGATGCATTGAAAAAATCTGTGAGCTCTGAGAAGTTCTCTTGGTGTAGAAAGACAATGGGCGTTTCAGAGCTGGAAAAATGACTAAGCTCTCTTGTGGCCCACTGTGGAAAGAAAACAACAAGTGTGAGAATGTTGGGTTGTGTTATATTCTTTCCACGACTAGCCCACGTAGTTAACCAAGGGGTTAGAGGGGGGGCGGAGTGTCCCCTTTGTTGCGCCGATTATGTAGCGAGGGGGGTCACAAGGGGTTTAAGGTGTACCTGTAACCCCACTTTATGGGGTCCGGGGCAGCACCCTAGAAAATTTTGGTTTTGGACCCTTTGTTAGGATGGGCGGACCCACCTATGGTTTTGTGCATTATTTTCACACATGTTTTTTGGATGCGTGGTTTTCGGTCCATGGTATTGGGTGTTTCAGCATGTATAAATATGTATTATAACATTGAAAGGAACATAATGAGAAATCAAGCTGGTAGTCTGAAGAAGATGGTCTCCCGTACAAAGTTTGCAAGGATATCAAACTTTGTGAGGCTTATCAGACGTTTTCTCATCAGAGGTTGCATTCAAAGCCATGGTTGCTTGGTTGCCCCCCTGCTAATTTTGCTTCTTATTCTTCTTCTTCCCATTCTTCTTCTTCTTAGCCACCTGGTTATTATTATCAATACTTTCACCAGGCGAAGAGGAAGAAGGGGAGGAAGAAACAACAGACGAAGAAGGCAAAGGGTCAACTTTAGGATCAACTCGAGGTTTATTTTGTCCAGTTGGAGGAGTACTCGATTGCGGAGAAATCATGACATTTTGAACCAAGGAGGTTGAAAACAACCAAACTAGAAAGCCAATGGAAAATCACGGAAGGGATAATGTAACCATATAAGGAGCACCAATATTTCCGAAAGGAGGAAAAGGACTAGAATTCCCATCAAAAGGAATTCCTTGATTGGTGGTCTTCAGAGTTGTTTCCATATGTCTTAACCTAAGATCAACTAAGGAGTGATGTGGAGGATGTTATCTATAGTCAATTAATTTTATTTTAATAACAATAACATAACAAAACAAAATATGGATAATCTAGGCAAAAGGATTACCAAGCAACTATGAACTGCAGAATACTTCCTAGCGAACCGAGAAGTACGAGCAGGCAATCTCTCTGAATGTTGTGTTCGGTGTATCACAGTGTACAAGGCGACCAACTCGGTAACCTAAGGATGGATAGAAACCTAATGTAGTCCTCCCATATATATCGAAAGTACATGGAGGCCCAATCTGTGTTAGCGTTGTCTAATGTGAAACTGCACATTGAGAGCATTCCTTTATACTTTTCATACTATAACACCGCCCTATATACCGGAAAGTACATGGACGAGCTACGATATCATTACGTACGTGGAATGAGGTATTTCACTCAAAATGTATCATAGACAAGTTAGCAATAGTTGCTATGTTTTACGACGTCGGAACACATCTCTAGCCTAGAACCTCTAAATATTATGTGTTAAGTTACAATGCTCCATTGGGTTAACTGAGATAACTTTTAAGTTGATCTTCTTTAGAATTTGTCTTTCAAGGTTCACCATGTGATGTATGTTTGCAATTCCTACAATGAAACTAATATGAGAAACATTCTTTTCATTTGATTTGACAATGAAAGCCTTAGCTAGTAGGGATAGAGCAATCAGATAATCTAAACAAAGAGAATAGAGCACATCTAATGCAACTTTCCCTAAACTATTCCTACAAGCACACACAAACTTTTCAATGCACAATGAAAGCTTTTCTTTTCAATTCCCTTAATGTTGAAATGAACAAAAGGAAACTAATGCACATGCAATCAATCAACCTTTTTGTAAGAACGAAGACTTTACGATAGTTCCTTTTCAAAAGAAATGAAGACTTTTATGACACTTTCTTTTGAACAAAGATTAATCAACTATAAACTAACTTTGACAATGAACTGATAGTGATAAAGAAATATTTTAAGGAACACTAAACAATCAAGGCCAAAGTAGGGCTAGAAAAGTAAACAAAAATTGATTTCACAAGTACAACAACCATTGATCTTTCAACAAGCAAAAATAGAAGGAAATTTGGGAAAAATCAAGTCAAAGGTGAGATTTTTTACCTAAGGAGGATCAGCGCAGCCCTGAATGGGAGACAATCCGCTTCAGAGCACTGTCCTCAAGCCAAGGGTGCTCTGTAGCGCTCTTTGTCCTGACCAAGCCTGCGCTAGTGCCAGAGAAGCCATCATAGGGGCTTTCAAGCACAATTTTTACCAAAAAACACTTCAAAAATGCTAAAACAAGATCAATGGAAGCAAGTAAAGTATACTAGGGTGTAATAGGATGAAGGTAAACTACCCAGAATAATGATAATTCCCTAGTCGAGTCACCAATTTGCTATGTGGAATTTTGCATCTACGGATAAATACAATTTCCCTAGGTGGGTAGCTACACCTAGAACAATAGATTTAAAGTGCTTAACCTTTTTCTATAGAAGATAAATAAGACAAGGGACCTACTTGTTATATTTCGGTTTCCCTTTGCCTCCTTTGTATGGTTCCCGTCGCTCCTTCTCAAACTTAATCCACTCAACAAGTACCTGCAATCATAAACAAAGGAAAAAACCCAATCAAAGCAAGAGATATATATACTATAAGCAAATGGAATTGAAAGAATTTACAGATATAATCATCATACATAAAGACAAGAATATGGGAAAAGGTGTAAACAACTTTATTAAGTAGAAGGAAGAGTTACAACCATCAAGTACGATCCAATGTCACTCCTCCAGCTTGGGTTCCAACCAACATCACATCAAAAGCACAACACTCCAGCAACGTAACAATACTTGCTTACAATCTCAAACCTCACACCAATAGTATCTCCTTACAAATTCTCAAAGTCTAGCCCCTTGATCACTATGATGAGTGCTCAATTTATAGGGAAATGGAGGTGGTTTTGTCATAAATTGGGCATTGAATGGCTTTCCAATTTTGGAGTTAGTTTCCATGGAGGAAGGGATGAGAGGATAGGAGGTTATTTGATTCATTCCCTATCCAATTTCGAGCTCATAGGAGGGGATAAGAGGTAGGAATCTTCTAGAATGATCTAGAATGTAGGAATATTCCTAGAACCCTATGAAGATTTTGCTCAATCTCGCCCAGTGCAGGTCAAAGTGGGCCTAAGTGCACTGAAATGCACCCTTACATCGGCCTACCTACATTGCAGCGCAATTACCCCTGACCAAGGCTATGCTGGTCCCTCAAGGAGTCATTTTAGGAGGGCTTCAGACCAGGAAACTCTCTGGAATGAAGGCATTCAATGTGATGACTTGTTTAGGGCATGTAGCAACTAAATTAGGGTTTTATGAGCCCTAATAGTATTGATCTGAATGTCGGGAGTGATGTATCCAAATAGACCTGTAACACCATGGTGACATGTTGGGTCTAATGTATCATTTATGTAGCATTTATTTTAGTTGCATCTTTAATTCCACAAGTTATTTTGTACTCATATGATATGGATCTTTCTAGGCTGGCATTGCCCCAAGAATTAACTCAATGGTAAATTCAATGTCCCTTCTAGGTGGTAATCCTGATATTTCTTCCGGAAATTTATCATTGAATTTCTTTAACACTAGGTGAGTTTCCATTTTGGCCTTGCTACTTTCTGACTCACTAGTCACTTGGATTGCATAATGCACACCCCTTCTTGCTACATATTTTCACTTGTAGCACTAATATTTTCTTGAGTGCGATATAGTTCTTCATCCCTGGTGGCAACACTTCCTTACCATTGTCATTGAGGCACTCCAAGGTCTTGTTGTAGAAATCAATTTTGGTTTTATGGGCCACTAACCAATCCATGGGCCCAATTATAACATCATAAAACCCAATGATAAAATGTTGAGAGCATATGAAGTAGACATGTTGTGTATTGTGACAGGGCATGACTCCACCATGTCTACCCATATGTTCGTTCCTGTGTGTGCTAAACCAACCATGATTTCTTATGGGGTTTCTTTCACAAATCACATTTATATGCAACCTTCGGGCTAATTTAGCTTAAATTATAACCTAAATAAATTAAAATTGAAATAGCTTGGTTAGAGACCATACCTTCCATCTCAATTACTAAAGTTTGATGATGTTTCTGCCTATTGTCCAATGCAACATAAATTCATGGTATATTCTGAGCCAAATCATTCATTCTTTTTCCTCTTCCACATTGTACAACTTTGTGCCATTCTACTATTATTGAGGATAGTTCCTTTTCAAATGATTCTCTCCACATGTCCAACACTACACAGAGCCATTCCTAAACCCCTCGACCTCTTCTCATGCTAGTTTACTAGGCCAGTTTCTACTAACATAAGTGGACTGCTACTGAGACTCATTCTTGGTAGGAATTGTGAACTTCAAATTCCTCCCTCCATGCTTATGTCTTAAGGATTTCAGCCCTTTTCCATTAATATTGGTCTTATCTTTCTTTTTCTAGTATGTTTGGAACTCAAATTTGTGTTTGGACTACTCATGGAAATATTTTCCCTTTTGGATGGTATCATCAAATCTTCTTGGCTCATCAAATTTATATTATCACAATAAGCTTGTGGTAACCCATTGAGATACCTTTGAATCTTCAACTTCTCATCTTTGATATATGGCACATACCTCAGCATCTCCAAAACTTTGTTAGTGTACTATCAATAGGAAGCTACCCTAACTTATGCTCGTGGAATTATTTAAATTTTCTATCATAGTGCCTATTATACAAGCACTTCTCCCAAAAATATTTCTCATTATTTTTACAGATAGTTCCTTCTCCCTAGTGTCCTTAACATTTCTCAAATCTTCCCACCATATATCAATTTTTCCCTTCAAGCTGAAAATTTATACACTAGCCTTCATGTTTTCAAAGTATTTGTGCACTCTAAAGTATTTCTTCATTTTCAACAACCAAGCTTCTACCACTTCATCCTTCTTTATTTCTCCATCAAAAGTAGGAGGCTTTTCTTTCTTAAACTCTTCCAGCATTGAGCTCTTCTAACTTATCCTTTTTTGATGGTGACTTCTAGTTGCAATATCTAATGACCAGTCAAGGCTACTTGACTTTATTTCCAAAATGATAAGAGTAATTTATCCTCTAAATGTGTCTTCATTTTCTTGCATATGTCCTTTCCTTGACTTGTTTCCTTCTGCCCTATTGGTCTCCAATCTCCACTTTTGGATCTCTGATGGGATTCGATTGAATTTTTACTTGCTAAGGTAGTTGCATCTATCTCATGTTGCTTTTGCCTTTGCAAGTCTAATAAGCTCTGCAAAATTACTGCATTCACCTCAACATGGATTTCTTTTGTTGTGACGATCTTTTCATTGTCTACCTTACAACTCCTCAACTCATATCTCAAGCTCCTAAGAGTATCCATCCAATCTACGGAATTTTCCTCTGACTTCTTCCCAACTGAGTTCTATTTTAGATAATGTTGGGACATCTCCATTCCATATTGTACCATTTTTCTAATCATTCCTCTATTTCTTTGTTGGAATTTTATGTCTTCCTATCTTTCTCTTATTGGGCACAACACAACTTGGCCTAGTTTTTGGTGAAGACTCCGCATTTTGTGGAGAAGAGTGTGAATTAAAGAATGCAGTGGAGCAAGAAGTGGACCACGCAGTAGATATACCGCACGGTATATGGGCTTTGGCTAGGTCGAAGCCCCTCATTTTTTTAAAAGAATATAATTTTGTAAAAGATCAATTAGTTTCAGACCATAATAGCTTGTATTAGGGGAGTTCATGGTATGTGGACCATGGTATTTTGATGATATATCCCTCGATGTAATAGTATATATAGGGATCAATAATAAGAAGAAGAATCATCTTTATGGTCCAGATCTATGTTTATGGTCGAATTATTGTGATCTATAGTTTGTGGCGAAGGAAAGGCTCTACAGCTGAGTGCGCAGAGGCCTGAGTCTGCAGCTGAGTGCGCAAACAACCTGCAGCTTAGTGCGCAGGTCAAGAACTGTTTGTTGTACAAGATTCATTATTATAAGCAATAGTTATTGTGGACGTAGTCCCACATTGGGATGAACCACGGTAAAACTTGTGTCTTCATGTGTATTTGCTTATTATCTGTTGTAGCATAGCAGTTTTATTACAGTTGCATTTTATTACAGCGCAATAATGATTATGGGTTTATATGATATGTTTATGTGATTAAATGAATGTGGAAAAGTAATCTATGTATGTTAAAGATAAAAGAACATAAAAATACCACATCACATCATCCCTCAAGGCTGTAGAAACCTGGTTCTGCATCCTCCCATAGTCACTTCGGGTGAGACTGAAATATGCTTGCAGGTCGTTGTTGAAAGGGATAGTGATTAAGGGTTTTGTTGGTGTGCAATACACATCGAAATTGGGTCATCCAAATCTAATCCAACAAATGGTTTCATTGCTGGGACCGAGATCTGTTTGAGGGATATGTTTATGTGGCATTTTTCAAAGAAGGAAATTCAAGATTGGTTAGAATCGAAGGAGCGAGAATTTGCATATCAAGAGCACATAAACCCTCCTCTGAAGTCTAAAACTTGGTTACATAAATATATTTTCATAGATCAATATGAAATTTTCTTCACATCATTTCCTGTTGAAATGTACGAGTGGATATCAAGGTTGACTGAAATAAAGACTTTTTTTAAAGGTGGAGAACCTACAACATAGACCCCTAAATTGATACACCAACTCAAGAGCACTGACAACAGGATTTTAAGGGTTGTCGATTTCTTGATTGATAGCATCTTAGGAGGATTTGTTATTGAGTTCGCAGTAGACTGGACTATGTCCTACAACAATGCAAAACGATGATTCTTCAAACGATTACGAGGTAAGTATTTGAAATCTTTGAAACTCTGGATTAAGATGCTTCTATGTGAAAAAATAGTTTTACGGATGTAGATGGATTGTTAACTTACTTATGTTTGGAAGAAGAGAAAATAAATCTAAGCAAGAGATTGGAACAATGCGAAGTGGAAAGAGATATAGAATATATACCAAAAAGAGAGCTCGTGGATAAGATCCGAAGATCTTTATAGATACTAAGTATAGTCCTCTTTTGAGTGAGTCTAAAAGTGAAAGAGAAGATAACCATCCTGATAACCCTTATGTAACTCTGCAATATTCACCTTCCAAGTCTAAGAGCTCATAGAAGCCAAAATCTAGTAATAACTAGGGTGTTTTTGGCTCCCCCCTCCCAAAATCCAAAATCTAGTAATAACCAGGGTGTTTTTGGCTCTCCCCTCCACCTTCTCCCCCTACTCCTCCTACCCCCCATCCCTCTCCCATCACTTCTCCCCCTCCCCTTACTTCTCCCCCTCCCCCTCCACCTCCCCCTCCAAGAAGAAATATGGTTGATGATATTAAGTTGTCTGTCTTCAAAGGAACTGGATCGGAGGATCCAGAGCAGTTTTGGTTTTTATGTGAAGTTGTATGGACCACGAAGCAGATCAATGATGAAAATATAAAGAAAGTGTAGCTCATTACGACGCTTCGAGATAGATCTTTAACATGGTATATGAAGTATTCCAATAATAATATTAGAACATTTGTAGATATTAAAGAAATGATGATAATAGAATTTAAGAAGTTGAAGTCTGGGTCACAGTGCATCACTAAGTTAAAAGAAATTAATAAAAACCTACTAAGTCTGTTTGGGAATTTGATCAAAGATTTAATGAATTTTTAGATCAAGTGACCTTCGAAATAGCTTCGCAGCAACATCAATAATGGTTTATAGCTACGTTGTTACCGCATATCAGACTGCCATTGAAGTAACAAAAGATAACGAGTCAAGTCGAAGCTCTGCAACTTGTGATGAAGTTGGAAGCTTTGCCTATAGGATATACTAATGTAGGTATGCAACAAATTCATAATCAACTGGTGAACCTAACCCTATCGATACAAGATATCAAGAAAAAAAAAAAAAAGTCAGAGAAGAAGTATGGTGTACAAAGTGCAAATCGGAGGGCCATTCTAAAGAAAAATATCCTATCTTCAGGGATTACATGGCTAGTAGGGCACCAAATCCCTTAAATGCATGATCCAGCCTATTGTGCAAGATATGCAAGACCAGAGGCCAACATCACTTAGAATATTGTTACCTATTACATAAATATGTGCAGATTCCAAGGAACTTGTATTGCAAATTTTGTAAATGAGTAGGACACAATGAGAACAATTGTCAAGCATATGAAATAATGATGGAGCGTAGTGTTGACACTTATAGAATGAAAGCAGAATAACATGGACATGAAGGCAGTGGATAACGCGACGGTTGAGGAGGTTACCAAGGAAGAGGTCGAGGTGTTGGAGCTGGTCGAGGACGTGGATAGATTATTTACTATAACTGCGGCCAGGTAAGTCATTTTGTGAGAGATTTTCATAACCATACTATGACATGCAAGTACTGTAAATATTTTGACAATGTAATTAAAGAATGTCCTGTACTTATGGAAAAAATGCAAGAAAAAAGGAATCAACAGTAGACACAAAATATTCAAAGGATGACTGCTGAAAGAAGGAATGATGAACTGTGAATTAGTATTATTACTGTTATCACTCCTCTGGATCT
This sequence comes from Pinus tabuliformis, assembly GCA_031772625.1. Taxonomy (NCBI): domain Eukaryota; kingdom Viridiplantae; phylum Streptophyta; class Pinopsida; order Pinales; family Pinaceae; genus Pinus; species Pinus tabuliformis. The sequence goes on along the minus strand of CM062814.1, from coordinate 529,002,090 downwards.
CCAAGGTTGAGGAAGAGTCCAGCTGAGGTAACCACAGACCAATATTTTGACTTGGTAGCTAGCCCTACCAAGCCGAAGAGGGCTCTCTCCAAAGGATCACAGCCAGAAGGGCTAGATGGATTAGGGTTTTAGGCTAGATATAGTAGCTCAGGGTTTTGATTTTATTTGATTGGGGTAGTCACTGGATGAGTGAATTAGGTCAGAGAGTGAACTAGGTCAGGGCAAAAGAAAATCAAAATTGTAGACATATGATGGGGCAAGGTAGGCAAGTACTTTAACACTTTGTAGTATATTGATGGAATGGTTTAGACTGATGAGGTGCTAAAAAGAGCATGGAAATCATGAATTCTTTTTAAACTGAAGAAATGAAACAAATTATGATGATTTTCCCAAAACATAGCATAGAATATGAATTCTGCTTATCACCCTTGAAAATAAAACATGTTTAGAAGTGAAATGGATCATGGAAAATACAAAACATTCACACACATGTAACTAAAAAAGAAACAATGTAAAAATACCATGCCACACAAATCTCACCAAAATAGGTGCAACTCATCTAATATATTCCATGCCAAAATCTGAATATCTAATACAGCATCCAACGGAGTCCAACCCATAGAATGAATGAAAAAGTACATGATATAGGCCTCAAACAAACTCCTCCCAGCCTCAGGGGTTGAATCCATGAGAGGAGGAGCAGTTCCACCAAAAACTGAACTAATAGCTGGAGTGTAGGGTGGTTAAAGTGACTCATCCCTAACTTAAGTGAATTGATTCATTACACCTCATTGAGTTCATTTACCTAATGTATTTACCCTAGGTAATAGTAAAAGCATGATAATTACATTTAATTCATCAATTACATAAGTGAAAATTGATTTCCAAAGGTGAAAATCAAAACTGGAGCAAAATAGTGAAAAAATCAAGAAATTTTGCCCTATGCACAGCAGCAGTGCTCTATGCGCAGCGCCAACTTCAAGCTGATTTTTTAAGGGGTTGATGATGTCAAAATTGAGCTTGGGATAGCTCATTGGAAAGCTTATCCTATCTACTTTCCAAAAATTCCCTTGGTTCCCAAAAATGATAATATTTGACCCTCCAAAAGGTCAATCTCCCAAGACTTCTTCTATGCATAGAACCTAGCTGAAAAGAGGGCAGAAAGGTGGATTTTGAGGTGTTTTTGGCCATTTCTCCTTGTCCAATGGTCCAAATTTGGTGTGAAAATAGTCCAAAGTGTATGTTGTTGGCCTTCTGAATCCAATGGTAGTATTTATTTTTTTCCCATTTGGAGGCCTCTAGAATGCACATAGAACAGTTCACCTATGCCAAAACTGTCCAATATTGCACAAAAAACCCAAAAATGTCAAAAGTGCCCAAAATATTGTCAAAATTGGTGTATAATATTTTGATGAAGTGAGATAGGCATGGAAAGAGGCCTCAGAAAGGATATCCAACTGTCCTTTCTCCTCTTGCACCTTTAGGGTTTCAAGCTTGGACTTCATTTTCTTGAGCTTGGACCTTGTTATTGGGTTTCTTTGGCAATAGTACTTTTCCATCCTCCTTTGTATGTCACTATCCCTTTTAGCCTTGTCTAGGAGCTTTTCAAGATGGTTTTTCACCCTCTCAAGCCAATGCTCCCTGTTTTAATTTATCATTATGGCCATTTGCTCATTTAGGGTAAGCTCATTGGCTAGTTCAGACTCTTTCTGTTTTTCTAGTTCCAATCCTCTTTTTAGGCCTCTATTCCTTGGCCTTCTTCTTGGCACTGGTTCTTCTAGCTCATCATAATTTTCTCCATATGCTTCATCAAGTAAGGCCTTAGCCTTTTCTACCTCTCTTTGTGCTTTTATGAATTTCACTTCATCAATGAAGTGCTTTGTCTTTAGCTGCTAATTCTCCTACTTGTAGAAGCTAATGACAAATATGGCCTTGTCAAGATTAGTTTGGAGTTCTCTAATCTTTGCATCCTTCCCCTCGAGGGATAGGCTCATGTCCTCATAGTCATCCTTCTCAATTAGATCAACAAGCTCAAAATCCTGTTTTCTTTCATGGAGGTCCTCCTCTTGCTGCTAGATTTCTACCTCTGTCATATTTTCTTTACCTTTGCATACCTACTTTGTTGATGAAGAAGGCAAGGTCCCTCCCACAATCTATGGGGAAAACACCTGCCTATAGCCTCTCTGATAAGTATGTTCCAATGTGATCAAATCTGCCCTCTTAGGCTTGATGACCTCAACTCTGCCAGGTAACCCTGCATGATCATGAAATGGTGATGATGGTGATGAAATAGGCTGAGATGATGGAGGGATAGATGTAGTGGGTTGAGATGGAGGGGTTATGTCTTCATCATGATGATCAGTGGGATGAGATGAAGATGACATATCTTGAGCATGTGGAGGTTTTGGAGCAGTGAAAATATGATTGTCAATGAAAGTGTCCCATGCAATGTTCAGCTGGTTAAGGTGGTGGAGGACAATGATCTTGATCAAAGAGTGATGGAAAAGACTGTTCATTTGCTGCTCATACCTTTTTCCCTAAACTGTGTATGCCATTTTCTCAATGCTCCTGAACAAATAATAAGGGATATTTAGCATTCTGACTCTTGTGAAGTGCATGAGCAATCTGATATGGTATGAATAAAGTTTGGAAAATCTTCCTTCACAAGTGAAGTACTTCATGATGATTTTCATCGTGGGAGCATATGTACCAAGAAGATGGCTAAAAGGGAAGAATCTCTTTCTCTAATTTCTATACCGAGGCTTCAAATATGGCTCATAATATTGATGATCTAGGTTTTGAGCTTTAAACCACCTTTCACCCACATTAGGTATTCCAATAGCAGCAACAATAATGTCTGAGGATATGGTGAAGGTTACCCCAGTAAGGGTCACTTGATTGTCTTCAATATTTGAAATGAACACTCTAGTCAAAACAAGATGGCTTTGGACTCTTTGTACCATCACACAAAAATCAAAGCATCCCAAATGCTTGAAGGAAGTGACTGTCATAGGTGAGGCCATTAAATCTCTATTGTTGGTAGGTTCAAACCTCAAGATTATTCCTCCTTTGTGTGGTTTTATTTCTTCTTGGTCTTCTTCCTCTGAAAAAACTCTATTTTCTTCCTCCATTATGTGTTTTCTTTCCTGTTTCTTGAAACCCTAGGGATTAGTAAATAGGAGTGGGAATGGGGTAGGGAAAATTTAGGGAGTGGAGGAAGGGATTAGGGAATTTAGGGAAGTGATAGGGGAGTAAAATGTGTATGGGATTTAGGATTTTATATTTAATTACAGGTATGTAGTATGGCTGCCTAGGGATTTTGTTGCCTAGGACTTAGGGTTTAAGGGAGAATGCACTTGGGATATGGATTTAGAAACACAGGGGTAGGGATGGAGTTTATTGTGATGTGGGAAGGGTAGTAGGGTCTTAGGAATAGTTTTTAGGGGTGTAGGAAAAAATCTAGGGTTTGCAAGGCTTTAGAATTCCCAATTTTAGGCAATAAACTTCATAGCATGAAATTATGACTTTTAGAGGTGTAAGGAGGGATGGAAAATGTTGTAATTACTTGATTAGATGCTTAGAAACCATGTACTTAAGGTTAGGAACCTTTTTTTTCAGTTTGAGAGCTTGTGGGAAAAATTTGACCGATATGCAGTGCCCTTAGTGCGTGCACAACGCCTTTAGCCCGTGCATAGCGCATTTTCAAACCAACTTTTAAGTGCCTTCCCGAAGTCCAAATGGATCCCAGGATATCTCGTTTGAAATATCGCTCTCGTGGCTACACAATTAACCTATCATGAACTGAAAATGATCACTTATATCCCCTCAAAAATCAATTCTGCCAAGACTTGTCAAAAAGTGCAGAATGAGGGTGCAAAAATGAAGTGTGCTCTTGCAGGAAATTTTTGGAGGTCTTCCTCAACTCCAAACTGAGCTCATGATAGCACAATGGAACTTTCTTTATATCTAGTTATCATTTTACTCATAAAGAAAGTCATTTGGATACTCCAGCTAGGAGAAACATGGATTTTCCCAAGGTCACTCCAAAGGTGCATGAACTCTCTTGTAGAAACTATATTGTTGACATTTACCCAAAACCATAACAACTGTGTAAAAGTTGAAGGATTTTTTTCATCCTTGGACTACTATGAATGGAAACCTCTCTCACTTTTTTAAAATTCATCTCTTTTTGGTTGGAAACATACTTTGAAGCAAAATTGGCCCTATCTGTGGCAAATGATTTGTCCCTTGGAATGACTTCTTGAAAAATGATGGAGAAATGATGTTTATGAGTTGGAATGGCCTCATACTTGCTGAAATGACCTCCCTTAGGCCTCCTCTACTCATATGTCTCTGATTCCATAGCCAACCCTAGCTCAGTGGGAGAGGAAATTAGGGTTTAGTGCTTGTGGAAAATGATGATTTGGACACCCTTGGGAAAAGACAACTCCCTTTGGCATTCACTTAACTTTTTGAAACATTACCCTTTCACTTGACTATTTCCTTTGACAAATTGATCTTTTGATGGTCTTTGAGAACTCTTTGAATTTGACTTTGCTTTAATGAAGTTGGCATATAGAGATTTAGTTGGAAGCTTAGGAACATTAGTTATTACATATAATGAACATAAAATTACATGATGAAACAAGCATTTCTCTTTACAAATCATCTTCACATGATGAAGAGATGTTATTTGATCACCCTTTACTTGCTGGTCTTATGCAATGGAATGGAGTTTTATTGGAACCTTGGAAACCCTAATGACCTAATGAAACCTTGAAAAACCCTAAAAGACCTAATGAGACCTTGGAGGACTGAACTTCAAGATGACATGATTGATGTGATGGAATGATGTCATTAAATTTATGGACAATGGATACTCAACAAGGTTTAAATGAGCCAGCAAGCGATAAATTTCTAAAAGGAGTAAAGGAAACCCTAATTGAACCTTCAGTGACCAAATTTTTGCATGACAACCTAGTGGAATGACAAAAATTTCAGAATGGGACCCTAATATGATATGAAAAGAGGATTTTTTATCATTGATGGCAGTATGAAAATACTGACACTAATAGTTACTAGAAGTGGAGCTACGACCGAAAGTGATAAAGAAGATGAGAAGAAAGAATCTGAAAGAACATGGGTTAGAAAAATTGTTGAGAAAGCTCTTGTTCTTTATATTCAGAAGGAAAAAGAAGTGTTTATGGAAGAAAAGTGAATCCTTATGGATGTTGGAGCTTCTACCTCCAATGCACAACCAAAGCATAAAAATAGTTGCAACGTATGATTAGCTTCAACACAAAATCAAGTTTTGATGCAGAACTGAGCCTCGACACAGGATAGAGCTCTGACATAGGACTAGGAGTCAACAAATCAATGAGGCACTTTAAAGTATTTTCTGAAAATTTGTATGAAATTATTAAGATATCAAAATGTTTTACAAGGGCTTCAGTAGTTGATAGATTCTTCTGCATCAAAAGAAACACCATGAAGTGAGATGCACGTAGTGAATAATTTGCATCGACAGAAGAGAACTGGAAGAGAAATGAGGCTTAGTGCACAAATAGGAGAATATGAGATGGATCAAGTTATTCTAGATCTAGGATCTAATGTTAGTGTTTTGACAAAGCAGACATGGGAATTAATGGGTAAGTCGAAGCTACAGTGGTCGCATATTAAGTTAAGGATGGAAAATCAGAAAAAGATCTTCCCCTAAGGAAGACTACCAGGTGTAACAATGAGCATTGAAGGAGTTTGCACTATTGTTGACTTTGAAGTAATAGAGATCGTTGATGATAGTAACCCTTATCCTGCATTGCTTGGACTTGACTGGGAATTTAATAATATGGCCATAATTAATTTGAAGAAGAGGTAGATGATATTTGAAGGAAGAAATATGAGAGTAATTGTTCCCTTGGACCATTAGAAGGATTAAGATATTGTTCAAAAGTGTGCAACAAGAAATGCTTGTTGAGAATGCAACAAGATGATGGAGCTTAGCGAAAAGAGTCGCCTTCACTAAGTGGGCCCGCAGGCAAATTATGGCGCAAGTTCTATTTTTGATCACAATGTGGATGATCACAGTGTGGATGATCACAGTGTGAGTGATCACAGTATGAGTGATCATAGTGTGGGTGACCACAGTGTGAGTGATCACAGTGTGAGTGATCAAAGTCTATTTTTAGACTGGCTGTCAAAAATAGAAAAGTCAAATATTATTGTCTCATAATAATATTTGGACTATAAACTTTGTCTTATTCTCTTGGAGCACTTCAGGATGAGCTACGGATGTGCTACATGCAGATCCTAGAGGGAAATACGTGGTTACCTATGGGATGACTAATATTTGCATGCAGGACTTCAGTTAGAACTCAAGTGAGTTGAGTTTAGTGGACTGGAGGTGCAGTTGATGGAGTTGTGTTCAGTTTAGCCTTGTTAAACTAGTTGTATTTAGTCTAACTGATCAATAGACTAGAGATGAGTTGGGTGAATTAGTTATTAATTAATTCACAAGTTATTAACTCATAATGAAACTATAGAATACATCAGTTAACTCAGTTGCATGTCAGTGCATGTTCAGTTCAGCAGGGACATGTGTTAGAGGATCAGATTGCTATCAGTTGTGACTATAGCTGTGCATGATGATTTGCACAATCAGAGGGATTGAGTATGCCAATGAATTGGCCAATATCAAGAATTGTAGCCTGTTCTCACGTCCAATAGAGTGTGAGTGATTATTTGCAGGTCAAATACGAGTTTGGTAAGCCATTCTCATCAGTTCTTGAGCAGGTATTGAGCTGTGGAGGCAGGCAAGTAGTGGAATAGATTTGGAGATCAGATCTGAGCTGTATTGTGTGTAATAGGTGGAGCTGGTACTGGATTGCTTGTGATAAGCATTGTACTATGTATTGTTACATGATTCAATCAATATAATATACAGATAGTGTGGGGTTTTTAGCGAGATGCTTTCCCCGGGATACATACTGTGTTAATGAGTTTGATTGATGCTTCTATGTGTGCCTGTGAATGTTTCTGCTTATGTAAATTGATGATCAATGTAGAGGAGATTATGGATTATACATGTTTCACTTATAAATGTATGATCAGGATAATCTCTGTGAATATGTGTTAAATTATTCAAAATTTCTACATGGTATCAGAGCTGCTTGATTTGTAGAAGAGATTTTTACAGGATATCAAGCGAGGATTGATCATCGGATCTATTATTCAGAAAGTGTTTACATTTTATTTCTTCATGCAGAGTCTGTAATCGGGCTAGGTAGCCTCTAGATTCATCCTTCTTTTGGAAGGTGAGATATCCGGTGAATGCCCATACAGTCGATCTCTGTACAATAAATACTTTGTTCTCACGAATTCTAGATCGGAAGCGGTTGAGTTTTGTGCTGGTGGAATTCGAATTTAATTCCAAAGCAAGAGATAAAACTTAGAAACATTAAGTGTGAGAATGGAGACAGTATGCCCCAGTATCTCATGAAGTTCACCCAATGCCGGGATGAGCTGGGAAGTGTGGGGGTGACTGTCGGATGAGGATGGTGAGTCTAGCACTCCTTGACCTTCCTAAGAGTTGGCATAGCTACCAGGACTCGGTGAATGAAAGGGAGAAACTGCCAGGATGGGAGAGACTTTGGTCAGATCTTGTGCAGGAGGAGATTAGATGGAGCACCAGAGTCAGTTCTTCATCCATGCAGGATGAGGAGAACTGTGCCTTAGCGAGTAAGGTGAAGAAGGGGAAGGAGAAGGGTTCTCTTTCCGAATCCAGTTCTTCCAATGATGGGAAGAAGGTTGACAAGGCGAAGGTGAGATGCTTTCGTTGTCATGATTTGGGTCATTATGCTACTAATTGCCCAAAGAAGAAGTCCAAGAAGGGATCCGGGGAAGGATCTGAAGGTGAGGCACTTGCTTCATAGTTTGAGTTGGATTTCACACTCTTCGCATGCATGGTTTCATCCATGATGGGAAATGGTTGGTTTCTTGACAGTGGAGCTTCTTTCCGCATGACCGGTGACAAAAGTTTGTTCAGTAATTTGGAGGAGAAAGATCTCCAAATACTCATAGGGATGGGTAATGATGAGAAGTATAGTGTCTCAGGTGTAGGCACGGTTATTTTTCAGAGGGAGCATGGAGCTCGCCTTACCTTGACTGATGTCAAGTATGTACCAAGACTGAAGAGAAAGGGAAAGGTTTTCCTTAGACACATCATCACCAGACAGGTGAAGCAGATTGGTTCATGGGTCAAGAACCTGTATGCTCTTGAGGTTCAAGATGCATGAAAAGCCTTGAGCAGCGAGGCAACTGATGGAGACTTGGTGGTTGAGAGGGAGCGTATATTACCTCTCAACATGCAGAGCCAGAAGAAGTCTCAGACGATTGTGGAGGAGCCATGATTGGTGCACCAGCTTCAGGAGGTTGTGGAGGAGCCACAACAAGGGAAGCTGAGAGGAGATCGAGTAGAGACATCTACTCATGCAGAGACCTCTAGTAAGGGGAAACTTCGAGCCAGGTGGGCTGAGGGATCACATGCAGCCATACCTCCAGGTAGGAGGTGGGGTGATGTGGATTGATCGTCCCAAGGAGGAGGGGCAGGATCCTTGAGGTACCCAACCTCTTGGATGAGACCTTGCTACGGGAGCCCTGATGTGGAGTAGCAAGAACTGACTGATTGGGTAGAGACAGATGCGGATGGAGCGGCAGAGAGAGCGACAGTGCAGGGAATCCCAGGACAACGCATAGCTAGCAGGCTGCAGCAATGCGAGAGGCACAAGTGTTTTGCACAGTGCTAGGTGGCACAGAGAGGTGTGCAATGGTGCGAGATGCATGGAGATGTTGCAGTAGCGCAGATGTCAGAGAGGGAGCACTTGTCAGCAGCAGGTAGAGCTTCAGCATCAGAGGATGTTTCTAGCCCAACAGGGAGGTCAGTTGGGAGGTGCAGTGTGGATGCAATGCTGGGAGATAGAACCAGCAGCAGCACATATGCAGTCAGAGATCAAAGTGACAGAGGCTAGAGCAGTCATATATTGAAGAGCACAGAGATGCAGAGTTTAGAGTTTTCAAACGATAGAGGCAATAGCAGTCAGAGACTTTGATGACAAAGAAAGTGGACCGGCCAGATGTGTTGCATGGAGAACATTCCAGAGTTACAGGATCGGGTTTGAGAGGAAGCCTTTCTTGTTGAGAGGGAGTGTTCAAAAGTGTGCAACAAGAAATGCTTGTTGAGAATGCAACAAGATGATGGAGCTTAGTGAAAAGAGTCGCCTTCACTAAGTGGGCCCGCAGGCAAATTATGGCGCAAGTTCTATTTTTGATCACAGTGTGGATGATCACAGTGTGGATGATCACAGTGTGAGTGATCACAGTATGAGTGATCACAGTGTGGGTGACCACAGTGTGAGTGATCACAGTGTGAGTGATCAAAGTCTATTTTTAGACTGGCTGTCAAAAATAGAAAAGTCAAATATTATTGTCTCATAATAATATTTGGACTATAAACTTTGTCTTATTCTCTTGGAGCACTTCAGGATGAGCTACGGATGTGGTACATGAAGATACCAGAGGGAAATATGTGGTTACCTATGGGATGACTAATATTTTCATGCAGGACTTCAATTAGAACTCAAGTGAGTTGAGTTTAGTGGACTGGAGGTGCAGTTGATGGAGTTGTGTTCAGTTTAGCCTTGTTAAACTAGTTGTATTTAGTCTAACTGATCAATAGACTAGAGATGAGTTGGGTGAATTAGTTATTAATTAATTCACAAGTTATTAACTCATAATGCAACTATAGAATACATCAGTTAACTGTTACACTAAAAAATGTCACCATGACTATTTACAGTTATTATGGCTCAATCAACAGTCATGCTACCCTCTTAGGCAAGTCTTATGCCTCTGCTCTCCATGTCAAACTCCAAAAAGAGAGAAAGTCTTGTATAAATGTATTTATCTCTGGGGACGCAGGTTCTCTCAAACTTACCTGCGGGGACGCTCCCAATGTTCACAAAAGCTGCGTCCGAAGACGCTCTGTATGTAAAGGGACAGGTGCGTCCCCCTGTAAAAGTTAGAATGCGCAAGTTTCATCTTTAAAAAGTTACTTGTGGTCATTTCTAGAGCATTCTAGAAGGTTGTTCGACGTGTATTGGGCGCCTCTAGATGGTTCATGCACTCCTATCAAAGAGGAACTTATCCCATCAATAAGGGAGTGATCCCATCCAAAGAGGGGACTATCCCATTGATAGTGGACCTGATTAACCTCCTCTTGAGTACTATAAATACAGGCATTGGGCTAGAAGGAGGAGAGGTTGAAGCTATACATTTTCTAAGGGTAAATGCTGCAGGAATTAGGACTCCCATTTAGAAGCTTGTGAGGAGAGATTGCCATCTTTGCTTGTTCTATTTGGAAGTGGGTGAGCTTTGTCAAAGTAGAGGAAGACTCTTGTGGACCCTGGAAGGAGCTTGCACAACACCAAGGCTCAGGTTGTAATGGTTCCTTTTGATTACCTTTAATGCAAATTGGTCCATTCTTCTCAATAACTTGTTGTTTATGGGTTATTTCATGTACTCCTTGGTCTATATGTTGGATATGCTTTGTTTTATGTTATAATCAGGTGCTATTTAATTGTTTGACTGTTGGTGATTACAGTTTTTGGAGAAAAGGAGGAGCTCATCCAGATCAACAAAGCTTGGACTTCTACAACAGCGTTTGGACAAAGGTAAGAACGAAACACTTGATTTCTCATATCATAATGCATGTTTAGAGAAGGATAGCTCCAGTTTGTTTTGTTTGTCATTAGAATGTCTTAGACTTCTAGGAAGGTCGGTTGTGTCCGCACTCTTGACTGATTCCGTGTGACAAATTGGCGACTCCACTGGGGAATCCATTGATGAGAAGAGTCTTTTCTTTTGTGTGAACTTTGCTTTGAGAAAATTGGTTTATTTTTCTGGTTTTGGCTCTGTGATTCTGTCTCTGGGTGGGTTAGCTTAGGATTAGTTTTATTTTGCATTTTCTTGAGTTTTTCAGTAGGACGCACCCTCTGAGTGCTGCACAGTGCGTCCCTGGACGCACTTTTGCTGTGTGCACAGAGCGGGCCCGCACCTGTGCTAACGGGTTGCCTGCGTCCCCCTGCTAAAATTTGAGAAAACTCCATTTTTTGCTTTTTTACTCTTAGATTTTGTTGTTTCTTAGTTTTTTCTGCCCAGATTCATTAGTCCCTTGCCAAGAATCTTCACCTGAACTTGTTTTTATAGCATTAAGTGTTTTAGTGGATTTCATTGAAATTTAAGCCTAGGGTTTGATTTTTGAGTAGATCCTGTAGTGACTTTAATGGTGGAAGTTGTCAAGCCTTAGATCTCTCTGGTTTGGTCAACCTTCTTAAGAGTCGGATCTGTCGTAAGTCTACCCGTGTGAGCAACCAACCTGTTGAGTTGTCTCTTTGGTCAAATTTCAAAGTGCTTGTTGATTAAGTCTTGAATTCCATTTTACAAAAAGAACAAAAAGATTTGAGTTTTGTTTTGATCAGCTCTTGATTCTGCAATAGCTGGTCCTTGATTTGATTTTGGTCAAGTAAAACAACCTAGAAACATCCTTGTAGGTTTTGGCCTCGTTAAGTTTGCTTAGAGTAAATTTACCTTTTAGTTTGCTTGTGAGTGAATTTTCGTAGATTTTAATAGTTGTTAAGATTGATTTTTGTTAAATTAGATTTATTCGCTTTATTAAAAGAAAAATACAAAAACATCTTCTTTAAAAGTCTTGTTTCAAGTAGCTTTGAAAGTTTTGAAAGAAAAAGAGTTTTTCGTGCAAGTAAAGAGTGGTCATGTTTGTGTGCTTGAAAAGAAAAAGAGAATTGTTTCTTTGATTGTCTTTTCTAAGGAAGTTGTTTTCTCTAAAAATTTGCATTCTCTCAACTCTCTTAGTTAAGAATTTCATTGAAAAAGGAAAGTAGCGTAAATCATCTTAGGTGCATCTTTGTAGTGGTTGGAGTCGAGTCTACACACCATTGGTTTCACTTCCACTACCTTGTGATTTTAAAGAACAACCATAAAAGTAACGCTTAAAGTAAAATTGAAATAGTAACTTTTATTTACTAGGGCTCTGAAGCACCAATTTAGATCAGGCTAGTGTCTTGGAGTAGGTGAGTAATTAACTCTCCAAGACAACAAAACCAAACAAGTAGCTTATCTTGTGATAGAATAAATCCAATTGTCTCACTTGTACTCTGGGAAAGCTCCTCTTAAAGGAGAAGCACGAGCTCGTGTCCGAACCAGTGAGGGGATCATTCCCCCCTCGTTGGGAACGACGCCAGACACGCACGTATTACAAACGGTAAACCTCGGATTAACCATTGTCGAGGAGCCAGGGGTCACTTGTCGGTAAACCTTGGATTATTGTCAAGGAGCCGGTAAGGGGATTGAGCTTGCTACTCTGCCCTTGCGTGCTGTCGGAGTTTAGACTGTTCCCCCAGGTGCATTTGTTGCGGTTGGTAACCTTAGTGGCCATTATCTTTAGGATTCTACCGAGGTGACGGTGGAGGGAAGGTCCCACTGTACCTGGAGCAGACGTCGGTTATACTCACTTGGATTTTCTGGGGGGTTCACTTCACTCGAGACGGTTAAAGTGGAGGAACTTGGTCCAGTCTATTCATTAAGCAGGTTGCCGGGGTAACTGTTCCACCCGCCATTTCTGTACTGAATCCAGCGAGGTTGGGCTTCATCACCAACTAGCGCTTTTGGTCCGGAAGACTACTGTTTGTGTTTGGTTTGACGCCCTAGATTCTTTAGGCGTGTGATTCAAATTTGTTTGGTTCTTTAGAGACTTTAGGTGGTTTGATTTGAAATTTTATTTTGTTTTCGTGTGTAGTAGTTAAAAGTTTTTTAGCTGTGGCGGAATTACCGAGACAGTCCCGTAGACTGCGGGGCCAGTCTCCTGAAGTTGTTTCTGTGGCCGAATTGTTGAGAAGATCCCGTAGACTTAGGGGTGAACCTCCTCAAGACGAGTCCAGTCATTTAGAAGGTTTAAAGGTCCTTGTAACTCCTCCTAGTGGCAGTAGAGTAGGTTCACCTGAAGAAGGAGAATCTTCCTTGGTGGTCCATCCAGATTACCAAAGTTTAGAGACAGGTTATAATCCCGAAGCTGTTACAGTTTCTGAGCTTGTTGGTAGTTTTTCGTCTGCTAGTGATACAGGCGAAGAACCAGAAATATCCGAACCTATTACTCCGACTCCTAGTGTTCCTGATTCACCGAGAATAGAAAGGATTATCACCGAAAATCTTCCTGTTGGTTTGATTGCTATTGAAGAACTTGTTCCAGAGGAAGAAATAGGCGTCTCTGATCCTGAAGATCAAATTACCCTTGATCTAAGGGAGCGTGAATCTATCTTTTACAGTCCTCCTAGAAGTACTACTTGGTACCTTTCGTTAACAAATTATCTAGACAACTTTGGGCTAGGTTTTTCTACACCTCGTACTCCTTTTCCACCTGGAGGTATTCATACTCCTGTAAATATGTCTGGTCAGTCGTCCGTGTTTACACAAAGTCCTGAATCTTTTTTACATGGCGGTCCTTCTGTTCCTACTGGGTATCAATCTCTTTCTGGTACCTTTGCGGGAGCATCTCCTCAACCCGTTGATCATGGGTTATTAGTTGGAAACAGTGGTAATGTACCATTGGGTGTAGGAGACATTTACATGATGTCAGGTTCAGTTCCCGTTTCCCAACCTCAAGGTGGCCAATTACCGCCTGGGGGGCAGCCTCCGTTAATGCCTGGGGGGCAACCTCAAGGTACTTCATTCGTGTCTGGGGGGCAACCTCAAGGTCAGTACGCTCCTATAGGGCAATACATACCTCAAGGTCAACCCCAGCCTCAATATGTACCCCAAGGTCAACCTCAGTATCAATATCAACCTCAAGGATGGCAACCTCAAGGATGGCAACCCCAAGGGTATCAACCCCAAGGGTATCAACCTCAAGGGTACCAACCTCAAGGTCAAGGTCAACCCCAGTATCCGTATTTACCTCAAGGTTATCAACCTCAAGGTCAATACTCAAATCAAGGTTATCAACCACCTCAAGGTCAATCGTATGGTCAAGGTATGGGAACTACACCTTACAATTATCAATCCTATCCTCAATCCGGCTATGGATCTCAGTATCCTCAACCTGTTATGGGTCAATACCCTGGAATGTTAGTGTGGGATCCTTCACAGGGTCAACAGATGTTGCAGCCAAGTATGCAGTCGGTACCTCAAGCTGGACAACCTGTAGTTTCTGGTCCACCCCAGCAACCGCAACCTGTCCAGTCAAGTGTTCAAACCTCTGTAACTTCGGTAGTTACTCAGCCGCCAATTGCACCTAGTACTCCATCTCAAACGGCTGCTGCAACTACCGCCACATCTACCATACTTACTTCTGGAGTATCGACGGCTCCGGTTTCTACTGTCTCTGTAACCACTCCTCAGACATCTGTACCGTTGTCCGGATCTACGATTCAAACCACGGTCCAGATGCCTGTAGGCCAGCCTGGTATAAGTACGGTTGTCACTACTCAACCTCAATTTGTTCAACCTCCGTACCAGGGACAGTATCAACCTGGGCAAGCTGTCCAACAACCGGTTTACCAGTATCAACCGTATCCTGGGTACACTTATCAACAACCTCAACAACCCCAGTACGGTCCGGTTAATCCTGGTTTTCCAGGAGGATATAATATCCCAAATGCGACTCCTGTTCCTAGTTATCCTGGATATCCTCCTCCTGGGGCTGGTATTGTGACCCAGAGTTTTAGAGATCCTAACCGGCAGTTACCGTTTATCGCAACTTTGGATTTACCAGACTTGACGCGCCTAACGAACGATCCAATTCAATATCTTCCGTTCTGGCCGCCAATGCCAAATAAGTTGCCCAGCGATATACCCAAGTTCGAAGGTAAGTCTGGAGAGGATCCGTCCAATCACGTGATGACTTACCACCTCTGGTGTGCTTCAAATTCTATCTCGGATGATTCGATCCGCCTACGTCTTTTCCAGCGTACACTCATTGGTCTCGCGGCCAAGTGGTACATTGAGTTACCACGGGCCTCTTTTTACAACTTTAGCCAGTTAGCTACCTCGTTCTTAACTCACTTTCAGTTACCGGTCAGATACAATAACGGTACGGAGTTATTAACTTCACTAAAACAATCAACCTCCACGTATATTTCTGATCACATTCATGAGTGGAGACGTCGAAGAAGGCTAGTGAAAGTTTTTATCCCGGACCAAATCTTAGCTGAATGGTTTGTTAAATCATTATTACCAAGGATTACTGAAGATGTAGCTAAGGCCGGAGTAGTTACTGAGGAGCAAGTCATTGCTCAGGCGCAATACCTTGACTTAGTTTACACTCAGTCGGGTACGTTACACGAGAAGATTCCGGATCTTCCAAAGTCGAATCAAATCGCTGCTGCTCCTTCGGGATCTCATGCCGCTGATGGTATGATTGGTATCGTGAATACAAAGAGCAAGAAGAAGTCTTCCAAGGCTTCAACTACTCCAATTATCACTTTGCCCGATTCTCCGACAGGAGAGTCTTCTCCTGAACTTACCGCTGATATTCACGCTGTAGAGACATCTACGGCCAAATCAAAAAACGGTGGAAAGAAGAAAGGAAAGAAGAAGGCTAAAGCAGACAAGGCTCCGAAGGAGAAAACAGAAAAGTCGGAAACCAATGACGAAAAGCGCAAACCTCGATATCCTTGTCTTATTTGCGAAGAGGATCATTTTACGAGAGATTGCCCTCATCGGGCCGAGGTAGTGAAAATAGTCAAAGGTTCTCCCACTCCTGCTGTGTTAAAAAATCCATTTCCGGAGCAGGAGAATAAGATGATAGGTTCTTCCTCGAATGCCAGTGAAGAACCCATTTTGATGATGTCTCATGTGAGGATTGCGACTCGATCACAAGATTATGGTAGTAAGAATCCTGTTGATGGTAAGGAAGCAGAATCTTCTCATTCTAATCCATCAACCTCAGCTCCTGGTTCCGATCCACTACAGATCGAGAAACCTAACCCAGACTTAGTAATTAAACCGCCCGCCAAGGGTGTACTTCGAAGGTCTGCTTTCAATCCACATGCGAGAGCGGCCCAGAATTACAACATTGTTGAGGACTTAGCTGTTTCACCCTCAGCAATGTCGGCGTTAGAAGTGCTGCAATCATGTCCAGCACAACGAAAATTGCTTTTGTCGGCTATAGGAGCTGTTGATGTTCAGGATCCGAATCTAATGATCTTCGATCTAGAAAATAGTACGCCGCGTCTCCCCCATCAAATGGCTTTCCAAATTCCAGTGATAGTAAAAAACAGGCCTATTCATAGGACTGTGATTGATGAGGGAGCTTCTACGTGTATTATGTCGATTCAATGTTGGAGATCCCTTGGTTCTCCTTCGTTGAACCAATCCCCCACCATCCTTAAGGCCTTTGATGGCCGTGGGTTCCGTCCGTTTGGTATTCTACAAGAATTGCCTATAGGGGTAGAAGGTAAAACCGTTAGTCTGGATGTGGAAGTGGTTGATGCCCCTCTAGACTACAACCTTCTTTTGGGTCGAAGTTGGTCATATGCTATGACAGCGGTCGTTTCATCGGTCTTCAGAGTAATTAAGTTTCCACATAACGGTAAGATCGTGACTATTGATCAGCTGACATACTTTTCATCCGACCCAGCCTCTTCAGAGAGTATCCAGCATGTCGGTAAGACGACAATCCCTTATAGGGACGTTGGTGTAGGTTTAGTTAAGGATTCCGGTTTACTGGGAACTTTTCCTCTCCCTCCACTCAGCGTAGAACCTTCGTTTGCAACAATTCATATGATTACATCAGAAAACATTATTTATGATGATCCTTGGTTTGTCCCATCTGACTCTGAGATAGACTCATTCGGTAATGCTATGCCCTTGAGTCCATATGAAATTGCTTATGAAGCTCTTATGTCTTTTACCGACTTTCATTCAACCGAGGTCGACCAAATGAATGTGGTCAGTGAAGAGTCACTTTTCACCTCACCCTTAGAACGGATAGCGTTTCCCGAAGTCGTGTCATCTGACGAACAACTTCGCGAAATCCTAAGTGTAGACGATCTACCATGGGAGGATCTCCATCACAGATCTTCGTTTTTACCTAAGGATGATGCATTTGAAAATGATTTTTCATCTATCTTTACCGCTGAATATGTCAAAGACGCTCAGGATCCAACGAAACATTCTGATTCAGAGTTGAATTTAGGGAATATTTCTCGTACTATTCCCATTGATATTTCAGTGAAGCCCGGAATTGAGGAGAACATTCATATAGGTGCCGCATGTACAGAAGATGAAATCCAAACTTACAAGGCCCTATTCCAAGAATTCCGCGATGTGTTTGCCTGGTCTTACGAGGAAATGCCGGGAATCGATCCTGCCATTGTTGTTCATGAAATAAAGACCTACCCGGATGCTAAACCCATCCGGCAACGGTTGCGTCAAATTCACCCTCGAAAAGCGGCTGCGATTAAAGCAGAAGTCGAAAAGCTGTTGAAAGCAGGTTTCATTTATCCGATCCCGTTAACGGATTGGGTATCGAATATTGTTCCCGTCAATAAGAAACAAGGAACAATAAGAATCTGTATCGACTATAGGGATATAAATCGAGCTTGTCCAAAAGACAACTATCCTACGCCTTATATCGATCAAATTATTGATGATTGTGCCGGAAGTGAAATGTTTTCCTTTATGGATGGTTTTTCGGGCTATAATCAAATCAATATTCTACCTGCCGATCAACCAAAAACGGCATTCATTTGTCCATGGGGAACATTTGCTTATTGCAAATTACCTTTTGGGCTTAAGAATGCCGGGGCCACTTTTCAACGGGCGATGTCTTATGCATTTCATGACATCAAGCACATTGTGCAACCGTATCTCGATGATTTGCCTGCTCATTCTTTACGTCGAGCTGATCACCTTGTCCACCTACGAGCAATCTTTATGAGGTGTAGGCATTATCGAATTCGGTTGAATCCCCACAAGTGTGTTTTCTGTATAGAAACAGGTCGATTGCTGGGATTTGTTGTTTCAAAAGCCGGCATTCGCGTCGATCCCTCGAAAGTCGAGGCTATCATCAAATTGCCTCCTCCTTCGAGTTTGCGCCAACTCCAAAGTTTGCAAGGGAAAGCGAACTTTTTACGCCGATTCATCCCAAACTACGCCGAGGTCACTAAAGGTTTTACACGGTTGTTGAAACAGAACGTTCAATTCTTTTGGGACGAGATTGCCCAACAATCTTTTGATGCACTTAAACACGCGTTGACCCATGCACCGTTGTTGCATCCTCCCAACTACAACCAGGACTACTTCTTATACCTCGCAGCTTCGCATTCCACCATTGGAATGGTGTTAGTTCAAGAAGATGAATTCGGAGCGGAACATGTGATATATTATCTCAGTAGGACCTTAAATCCCACTGAGTTAAAATATTCGCATGTGGAGAAATTGGCCCTGGCAGCCGTTCAAGCTGTCCAGCGTTTCCGTCACTACATTCTTCTCCGTAAAACTACAGTTATTTCGGATTGCAACCCTATGATTTACATTTTGACAAAACAATTGCTAGGGGGCAAGTACTCTAAATGGATCGTTATCCTGCAAGAGTTTGACTTGGAGTTCGAGAAGTCCAAGTCTAAGAAATCCTTAGTTTTTGCGGAATTGATGTGTGATTTCCCGAGTGCTGACACAGAGACTGTGGCAGAAGAGTCCATTGCGGACGAATCTTTGTTTCTTATCAGTACTGTAGATCCGTGGTACGGGGATATAATCATCTATCTCCAAACCCAAACCTTTCGGCCTGAAGCTTCAAAGGCGGAACGTCGCAAAATTCGGTTTCAATCCCAGCCATACAAAATTATTGGAGATACACTTTATCGCCGGGGGGCAGACTTAGTTTTTCGACGTTGTTTAACTCACGAAGAGGCTGAGAGAGTTTTGAATGATTGTCACTCTGGAGCATGTGGCGGTCATATGTCTGGGTATGCCACAGCTCAGAAGGTGTTGCGCGCTGGTTACTTCTGGCCATCTATGTTTAAAGATTGTATCATTGCAGTCCGGAAGTGCCACAACTGCCAAGTGTTTGATCGAAAGATGCGCGCACCGCCTGCTCCTCTCCACCCTATAATTGCCGTTGGTCCATTCGCCAAATGGGGTATCGACTTTATTACTTGTAACCCTCACTCGACCGGGGGGCATGCGTATATCATCCTCGCGGTTGATTATTTCACTAAATGGGCCGAGGCGATGCCTACATTCGACGCAAGCGGCAAAACAGCTGCAGTTTTCATATTCAATCATATAATAACTAGGTTTGGTGTCCCACAAGCAATCATTACTGACCATGGGAGCCATTTTCGAAACACCATGATGACTGAACTTACAAGCCAGCTTGGTTTGCGCCACGACAGCTCTACTCCTTATTATCCGCAAGCCAACGGCTTGGTTGAGTCTATCAACAAAGTTCTGGTTATCATGATCCGACGAACCATTGGTATTCATCGGTCGAATTGGCACAACATGTTATTTTCGGCGCTATGGGCATACCGAACCTCAGTGAAAACCTCAACAGGGTTCACTCCTTTCCAGCTAGTTTATGGCTTGGAAGCAGTGTTACCCATTGAATGTGAAATCCCATCACTTCAAATGGCTGTCGAATTACTTCCAGCTACTTCCGAAGAGGAGAAACGTTTATTGTACTTAGCTAAATTAGATGAGACTCGACGTGACGCTGCATTGGCAATCGAGACTCACGCGAAGCGAATGAAAGCTCAGTATGATAGAAATGTGACCCCTCGAAGTTTTTCGGAGGGAGACCTAGTGCTTTTATATGATCAAGCTAACGATAAGCTAGGTGCTGGAAAATTCGTTCCTATGTGGCATGGACCCTATATTGTAAAGCGAAAGCTAGCAAAAGGGGCTTATGAGCTGGTAGATTTTGATGGGGACTCTTTGGGTAAACCCAGAAATGGACTTTACCTAAAGAGGTATTATGCTTAAATGGTGGGTATGGAGAATTTTTAGTTAGGTTAGGTTTTCTTTCTAGCTAGTATGATTGTTAGTTAGTCAGTGTGCTTAGCTTAGTGAGTGTGTTTTTCGTCGTTATTCTGGCTTATCTTGGTTTTACTCTTGATATTACAGATGTCGTCGCCTCTCCAAACATACATTGGATTTGCTGATGGTGCTTGTCGTAGTACACGGAATATCTCTTCCGCAGCTTGGGTTATCTATTCACCCTCTGACGAGTTAGTTTCTATGCATGGGGTAAGCCTCGGTCAAACAACGAATAACATTGCAGAATACAGTGCAGTGGTTGAATTATTATCCGAATCTATTTCATTTGGAATTCGACGTTTGATAGTGAGGTTAGATTCTGAACTTGTTGTATTACAGCTTAATAGAGTTTATGCCATTAGAAATCCTGTGTTATTAAGGTTGTTTTTGAGAGTGCGTCTCTTGGAACGTGAATTTGATTACATTGAATATCAGCATATTCCAAGGTCCTTAAATACATTAGCAGATGCAATTGCTTCTCGAGTGTTGGACAGACATTTACGATAATCATGCAAGTAAATTTAAAAACATTTCATCATACATGTTAAACAAGATAAGCCGGTAATAGTGATATATATATAGATAGGAGTGTGTCAAAAAATATACATCGTCCTCGATCATAGGTTGAAAAACACCTTATGATCGGCAAAAATGATAGAGTACAAAAAGTCAAAAATGTCACATGTGTCTACAAAGTGACTAGCCAATCACTGGTGGTGCTCCCTGTACGACACCACTGCACGGGCTACCTTACGCAAAAATCTCCTAAACGGTCCAGGGACTGCGACTACAAAGCGCTGAAGCCTGATAGGAATGTCATCCATAGTAGTCTCAGGCATATCTGCCGTCAGACGCTCTAGATCATGCTCCAACTCAGCTAGTACTTCTGCAGCCGCGTCCTGTGGGGCCGGTACCGGTGCAGCTGGATGTCTCCTCTCAAAAGGCCGGAGGTTGGCTGGACGCTGTGGACCAACATCTGCATTTTGAAACTTTCACTGTCAGTTTTGAGACGATATATATAAAAACAAAAAAAATACATAATTTGAAAACTCGTGAAAAATAAAGTACCTCTGTCATCCCATTGTTCTCCCTGTGGAAGAACCATGTCCGGATCATGTCGAAAATCTACTCCGGCGTACGGAAAGTCCTGGATCGAGAAAACCTGGTCCTCCAACCAGTGAAAGTAACTATCAGAAAATCGAACAACTGCCGCGCCCTCGTCAGGATGCCGGGCCATCACCGCAACCCATCGTACCAGCTTTGGCTCCCGAGGACCCAAGATATCAACAGTGAGTTGCTGAGGGATCAGCATCGGAACTCTCTCTAAGGCAAAGCTCACGACTAAAGGCCCATATCCAAAAGTTTTCAGTCGTCCGTTCTTTGCCTTAGTCAGTTGGCTCTTCATATTAGCCGACACAGCATCACACCAGTTGAAAATGGTGCCTTGGTAACAGTCAATTGCCATCCGCATTTGGGACCCAGAAGCAATGTGCAAAGCGGCCGCGCCGCAAATTCTGGTAACCGTGAAAGCAATAACTTTGAGTTCACACAGAGATATGTGTTTGATCTCCACGCCTTTCGAATGGTGTGCCCCAGGTGTGCACCAATCTTCCTGGAGACTAACAAGGGATTGGCCACCCGGCCTAGTCCCGGCTAGATTGAGTTGCTCGCCTCTGTTTGGCAAGCCAGTGAGAAAGTATACATCCGAGGGCTCTATCTCGAGCTGGTGCCCTCCTATGTAAAAGCATTGCTCTTGAACATTCCATCTCTCAACCAGCCATTCTAAGAATCTTACCTGAGCCCTCATGCCCGGTATGGCCCAGTACTTGTATAACCCGCATGCTTTTAGGGCATCCAGGGAAGGTTGGTGTTCTATTGCAGCTTCATCAACCTCTTCGTGCTCTCTTTCTCTCCAATCCAACATGGTGAGTGCCCTACACACCAAGAAATGATGATTAGAATTAATTTGGGGAAATTTGAATGGTCATTTGTGAGGATTGGGGTTTCAATTTCCGCGTTCCACGGAGGACGCACCCCGCATTTGGAACACAGGGCGTCGGGACGCAGCTGGCCTGAAGGTGGGCTGTGTCCCCCGACCATTTTCCTGTATAGGAAAAATTCGGGGGACGCAGGTCACCCGAAGGGCACCTGCGTCCACCGAGGAGCGCATTTTGAAACCTAAACCCTCCCAAAAAACAAAACTAAAACCTAAAAAACAATTTTAATCGGATAGAAATGAAGAGTAAGATGTTGTAAAATACCTGGAAGAAACGGCGTTCGATTCTGACGGTCGGATTTTCCGCAGCAACCACGGGAAGTTTCTTGTCAAAAGCTCCTTTTTCAACCTCAACAGTCAAACGGTAAAAATGACATGGTAAAAAGTCTTTTTATAGGTTTTTTGGATGAATTTGTTCATTTTTCACCATGGAAAGATGTTTTTCGATGTATTTTTGCCTATCTTAAACAGGTATGAGTAATGTGTCGCTTTTGTGCAGGACAAAGGGACTTAGAGGGAAAATTGTTATTTTTTCATGAACAAAATATCAGAGTCATCTTTTAAGCCCTTTTCTGACTCCTAAAATATGAAAAGATTGCCGAGCGTTTCTTTTACACTCGTTAAAACGGAATTAAAAGACGGTCCCCTTATAGCTCTTTTCTGACCGTAAAATCAGGAAAAGATTGCCGGGTTTTTGTCGTTTCGAACTCGATACGGAAATAAAACGACGTGTCCTTGATCGCTTTTTACTTTTCAGGTCAGTGGCACTAATTATGAAAGTACTCCTTGGTCGCAAGATCAAGCGGTTCCCCCAGGTATTATTTTATACTTTTTCGGGCTTGAGGGACACAAATCTACGAAAAAGTTCAACTTGGAGTCTTCTTAAGTTTTTCAGACTCTCTAAAATTGAAAAACACCGAGTTTCTCCTATACTGGGCTCGTTAAACATTTCACAGTAAAGGACCTGTTCAATTACAAACAGGAACGAACCACTCCTTCCTAGGGTTCGAATCAAAACTAGGTTGGACTCATCCGAAGGATGAGCTTATAATCAAGCACATGTTATCCTCCTCAAGCTTGTTAAAAATAAAGAGGTACTTGCCAGAAATGGTGGGGGAAAAAGAGAAGAATGAGCTTATTTGTTATCCTTTGTCTCAGAAGAAACTTTATTACCACTCTTGAACGCGACACTTTTTCATTCACCTGGGTTGGGAAATTCTTCACCTCACAGTTGATCAAACCACCTTTGAAAGTCTTTAACCGGGTTTCAGGGATTAACTTTGAGTTATTCGTCACCAAGCCATCTGTCGTGTCGTTATGTGTTCAAGAGGTCTGCAAGCAAAACTTTCATCCGCAAAATACTTGTCATCCATTTGACCATCCCTGAGTCAGTCCTTACAGCAACATTTCTTCAACTTGAACAATGATTTCGTGTTGCGGGCTTGCCTGCAACGGGTCGCTTTCTATCGACATCAGCACATTATCTAGAGAGATGACTTAGAAATCGTCAGTACCTTGAAGTCTGCATGCATTAATGGCAGGTTTCTCGCCTTTGACGTCAGTTTACATCATTGACTTTCGATCGAAGGATTCCATGAAATTTTTGACATCAACTCATTCATTCACATCTCATGGATTGTACTGGGTACTTTGAGAACCATTGACATTACTGGTGGTCTCTCTCACGCTTGTTAACAGTTTACATCATTGACTGGTAATCAAGTGGTTTCTACCATGTTCGACATCAACTCATTTATTCGCATGGCTAGAATCGTACCAATTCGGGAAGTAGAAATGAAGACCCTGGATCTAGTTTCCACCATCCAGGCTGCGAGGAGTTTTGTATTCATTATCTAAGTAGACTAATCATAAACAGATGGCTGCGTCCATACTGTGTCTACAAAAGTCTATGATTGTGATGTACTGCAAAATCATTCCTGTATCAGAATAGTTAGTCTGTTAGTTAAAGTTTTGATCTGAGTATGGGAATGCCTACCTCAGTGATGATATAAATCTTATACATGTATTTTGTGTTGAAAATTGCAGGTTCTGACCAGGCTCTCCACGGGATAATCCTTGAAATGATAAAGCGCTTCACCCTTCCTAGATATTACAAACCCTAATCTATTCCAGGCTTCGCACTTTAGGGGGCAATCTGTTACACTAAAAAATGTCACCATGACTATTTACAGTTAGTATGGCTCAATCAACAGTCATGCTACCCTCTTAGGCAAGTCTTATGCCTCTGCTCTCCATGTCAAACTCCAAAAAGAGAGAAAGTCTTGTATAAATGTATTTATCTCTGGGGACGCAGGTTCTCTCAAACTTACCTGCGGGGACGCTCCCAATGTTCACAAAAGCTGCGTCCGAAGACGCTCTGTATGTAAAGGGACAGGTGCGTCCCCCTGTAAAATTTAGAATGCGCAAGTTTCATCTTTAAAAAGTTACTTGTGGTCATTTCTAGAGCATTCTAGAAGGTTGTTCGACGTGTATTGGGCGCCTCCAGATGGTTCATGCACTCCTATCAAAGAGGAACTTATCCCATCAATAAGGGAGTGATCCCATCCAAAGAGGGGACTATCCCATTGATAGTGGACCTGATTAACCTCCTCTTGAGTACTATAAATACAGGCATTGGGCCAGAAGGAGGAGAGGTTGAAGCTATACATTTTCTAAGGGTAAATGCTGCAGGAATTAGGACTCCCATTTAGAAGCTTGTGAAGAGAGATTGCCATCTTTGCTTGTTCTATTTGGAAGTGGGTGAGCTTTGTCAAAGTAGAGGAAGACTCTTGTGGACCCTGGAAGGAGCTTGCACAACACTAAGGCTCAGGTTGTAATGGTTCCTTTTGATTACCTTTAATGCAAATTGGTCCATTCTTCTCAATACCTTGTTGTTTATGGGTTATTTCATGTACTCCTTGGTCTATAAGTTGGATATGCTTTGTTTTATGTTATAATCAGGTGCTATTTAATTGTTTGACTGTTGGTGATTACAGGTTTTGGAGAAAAGGAGGAGCTCATCCAGATCAACAAAGCTTGGACTTCTACAACAGCGTTTGGACAAAGGTAAGAATGAAACACTTGATTTCTCATATCATAATGCATGTTTAGAGAAGGATAGCTCCAGTTTGTTTTGTTTGCCATTAGAATGTCTTAGACTTCTAGGAAGGTTGGTTGTGTCCGCACTCTTGACTGATTCCGTGTGACATTAACTCAGTTGCATGTCAGTGCATGTTCATTTCAGCAGGGACAAGTGTTAGAGGATCAGATTGCTATCAGTTATGACTATAGTTGTGCATGATGATTTGCACAATCAGAGGGATTGAGTATGCCAATGAATTGGCCAATATCAAGAATTGTAGCCTGTGCTCATGTCCAACAGAGTGTGAGTGATTATTTGCAGGTCAAATACGAGTTTGGTAAGCCATTCTCATCAGTTCTTGAGCAGGTATTGAGCTGTGGAGGCAGGCAAGCAGTGGAATAGATTTGGAGATCAGATCTGAGTTGTATTGTGTGTAACAGGTGGAGCTGGTACTGGATTTCTTGTGATAAGCATTGTACTATGCATTGTTACATGATTCAATCAATATAATATACAAATAGTGTGGGGTTTTTAGCGAGATGCTTTCCCCGGGATACATACTGTGTTAATGAGTTTGATTGATGCTTCTATGTGTGCCTGTGAATGTTTCTGCTTCTGTAAATTGATGATCAATGTAGAGGAGATTATGTATTATACATGTTCCGCTTATAATTGTATGATCAGGATAATCTCTGTGAATATGTGTTAAATTATTCAAAATTTCTACAGATATACAGAACCAATCAAAGAAGAATTATGCACACCTGATATAGATAATATCTATCAAATGACAACACATGAATAGAATTTTTTTAACCCTACTAAAGAAGGAAAGTTGACTTGGGAGTGATAGTTCGTGTGCATCAGACTCAGAAGAAGAATTGGAGAATTTTCAGAACATACTACATGAAGTATCTACAAGGCGTTGTGCAAGAATTTCCAAATCCGTTTGCTACATGACATTAGAGATATGTAATATGCCTTCTTATGATAACATAGGTGATGTGAATATTTTTCATGGTGAATATGAGGAACAGGTTCTAGAAAGTCAAAGATTGTTAGCCTTGGATATATCTCTAAAAGCTACTCCTACTATATGGTGGGGTGCACATAAGAAGAATATAGAAGGTTGGCAAGAATGTTAAAGATTGATGTGGATAAGGTTTTGGAAGATAGATACAGAAATAGAGATAAAATATGATGATGAAACTAACCATAGGAAGCACATCGAGCTATGCACTGCAGCATGGAAGGAGATTCCATAGAAATAATGGGTACATGGATTCATTCATACATTAGAGACAATCCCTAAGAACTGGTACTTAGAAACAGAGCTTCAACATGGTACAGTAAAGTGGAAGGACATGGTTGATGGTTTCATCTTAAAATTCAACTTTGAAGATGATTGTCCATACTTAGATTTGGACCTTAGACAGTTAAGAAGAAAATATTTGAGAATGTAGCTCCACTGACATGGTAGAAACCTAATTGGGTTGCACAGATAGAAAATGCACTAGAATGCTATAACCTTACTGCTGAAGAAGAAGAAGATCCTTGCAACATTGACATAGCAGAATCAGAAGGATACCACGAAGTAAATGGGCCTGAGTTAGAGATGCTAGATATAACAAAGCCACTGAAGACGAAGAAGGTGAACATAGTATCAGTGAAGGAACCAAAGTTTGCAATAATAGAAGATTATTTGGATGAATAGATAGTCAGTGAAGTTATAGAGTTACTTCACGAATATCAAGAACTATTTCCCACAATGTTTTCATAAATGAAGATTATAGTAGGAGATCTAGGAGATATGAAGATTCCCCTTAAGCGTAATGTGAAGCCAGTCAAGCAAATACCTTACAGATTGAATGTAAAGATAGAGCTAGATAAGATGATAGCAACAAGAATTATTGAACCAGTAGAAGAATCAGAATGGGTAAGTCCTATGGTGGTGCAAGAAAAGAAGACTCAAGGAGAAATCAAGATTTGTGTTTATTTGAGAAAGTTAAACGATGCATGTTTACATGATCCCTTCCCTACCCCTTTCACAGATGAAGTGCTAGACAATGTAGGAGGTCAAGAAGCTTATTCATTTACAGATGGATTTTTAGGTTATCATCATATTAGGATTGCACCTAAAGATCGGCATAAGACCACCTTTGCTACAGAATGGGGCTCATATCAATATATAGTAATGCATTTTGGATTAAAGAATGCCCCTGCTATATTTTCTAGAGTGGTGGTTGTAACTTTTAATAATATATCCACAAGTTTTTGGAGGTATACTTTGATGATTGGACAATATTTGGGTTGTTAAGAAAACATATTGGAAGTTTAAGACTTATGCTTGACACATGCAGACAATATCAGATCTCCTTGAATTTAAAGAAGTGCATATTTTGTGTACCTTTTGGTATATTGTTGGGACATATTGTTTGCAAACAGGGATTAATGGTGGACCCTGCTAATATTTTTATCATTATAAATTTTCCTCCACCTAAGACGGTAAGACAAATTCACACTACATTGGGACATACTGGGTATTATAGGTGATGCAGGGTTACCCCTGCTTTACCCACAGTATGCATATAGACCTATGCATAAACCATTTTCCACAAGAATTAATATGACCTTCCGGTCAAGAATTCATTATAAGTGACCAATGGTTAAGGCGCCCTTAATTAGAACTTATATGGAAACATTTATCAAACTAACTAACCACAATTTGTCCCTTAATCCATCCTTTGCATTAACCCTCGTTAATCCTTAGGCCCGCATATATAAGCCAACCCCCTAAACCATTATTAAACTTTGGGTCATACATAAGCTTAACCCACAAATCGCTATCGATGCTTTAATACTATTATAAACCCTTTATAATAAATATCACATAAAACCACATAAATCATACCTTTTTCCGCCTTTCATAATCCTTTGCACAGTTCCCAAGACTTGCCTTTATCACAATCTCTCATCGCAGTCCTCCACGCTCATATGACTCCTATCACCTCTTCCGCATCCGATATGCAACTATCAGAATCGTTTAACACCACTTTTACATTAAAACTCGGGGCGCAATACTATAACAAAATACACAGGAAATACACGAGAAACATAGGAAATCCCCGCTACGAACCATTGGGCCGGATCTCAAAATCTATACATCGACATTCATATTTATCGTCGGGTTCGATAATACCAAGTCTTTCCGCATTTTTGCTCCAATCTCCGAAACGCCCGACCTCCGATTGCCCCGACCTCTGATCTCCAATATGCCCAATCTTCGATTAGTACTTATCGCTATCGGCTATCAGCTATTGCACCGTCCTTCAGCTCCTAACCTTTGTGATATGAAATTACATCTCAACTATCAATTAGGCTCGTGATCTGATGGTTAACGATTAATTGCATGATTGCAATCGCTTATTCCCTTCGGCCATCCGACAACACTTGAAGGGTTTCCATCGATGCAATATTCCTCTGTCTCCTCTGCGATTGGATCTAGTCCATTGATCTGTTAGATCCAACGGTTGTTGTACATCACCTCTTCACCTCTCCGCTCTTCTCTTTGCTTATGATTTTACGCTATTTATTCAGCATTTCTGTGGTTCCGGTTTTCTTCAAGGTTCTGATCCCTTCATTGTTTCACTGTACACTTCCTCCTGAGCTTTGGCTTTGATATTTCTAATGGATTCAACGATCCATTATGATCCTCCTCGTCATATCCCTCTCTGTGTAATCGTTGAACTCCGACTGCAACTCTCTGTTACACAGAATATGCTAATTCATTCATTCATCATTCAATATTTGATAACACACTTATATAAACTGGAATTTGAATCTATGTGCATATATATATCAACAAACAATTACATAATGAGACTCTCTGTGTTCCTTGGCCTGATATTCTAATTTAATGGCCTCTGTTCATTACCTGCCCGTAGGCTTACAAACACTAGCTAAATGTCTAACACTCTCTCTCTCTATCTCTGTCTACCCACGTCTATGCCTTTTAATCTTACATTTATACAAAAAGGGATTCTAAAACCAATTCCTAGTTTAGATCCATAAGCTTCTCAACAAAATCCTAAAATCTCTTTCTCATCCCTAAGGATTCTCTCAAATCCACAAAATCATGAACTAATTCCTAATCTGGATTTTACAATCAATTATCAAATCCCTCAGTTCTCTCAACTATCCTAAATCTCTCATATTCTCCTACATTCGAGAATATTTACAATTATGCCTCACCATATTCAATTAAATCCTATTCTAGCTTCTCTCATTAAAATCACTCAAAACTCTTAATAATTACATTAATTCAATACTTAGGAAACCAACTTCCTTGAAACACAAGACCCCCTATGTCTACTAAAATACAATGATAATGTTGAGTTGAATGCTCCTGCATCAGACTCCCCAAGTAAGAAAATTTATGACCTCCTGGTCATAAGTCTGGATAATTGATTCCTCCTGGATCCCAGACTTTATTTTGTAATTTGTCTTTGCTTGTCAATTGTTCTATTGTTTCTGTTGTCTACTGCTGTTCTCCAAGTCTCCATACCTTATGCTGCAATGCTCCATTTGCCCTGCTTTCATAGTTTGTTGTTGTCTTCCTCTTGTTGTTACTCCTTTCCTTTCTTGATGTTGTCTTCTTCTGAGACACTTTCACCATTAACATTCTTATCAACTCAATTTCTCTATCCTGTATATCCTCAATTTGCTTACTGTTTTCATCTCTTGATTGATGAACTCTCCTTTTTTCTTGTTATTCACTTATCCTGATCGCCACCTTTTCATCCTTACCCTCTTCTTTATTGTTATCTTGCACCGTTTCAGTTGGTGCTATATGGGCTTTCAGAACAATTTCCTGCTTCTGTTTTCTGCACCTATCAACTTCTTCTTGATTATTATTTATGACAATTTCTTTGTCATCCTTCTTCAACAATTTATCCTAAACATTTATCCTCTGTTCTTCTAACTTCCTCCTTTGAAAATCTAATTTCCGATATAACTCAATGATTTTACTTGGAGTGAACTTTGGAAATTTTACACAATCTCCTATTTCTTCATTAGCTATTGATCCATCATCACACGGTCCTTCTTCCTCTACTAAATCTTTATTAACATCCTTTAGTAGATGTTCTTCCTCTTCTTCTTTCATTTGGCTGTCCTCCTGCGCCAAATATGTTCTAGTTTCTGCAACAAAATCTGCATTCATAAGACAATTATCAAAATAAAAAATATAAGTCCTTTGTACCTTTTCTTCTTCTTCTAAAAACCTTTCAGTATGTTGCTCTGATCTCTCCTTTAACTCCTCTGTCAGCACATCAGTATGTTGATTCAAACTCAAAGAACTCTTGAGACTGTCAGCTAGTCTCTCCTTCTCATCATCTGTTTCAATGATGTCTTTCAACACTTGTCCATTGTAGCGAACTGATTCTTTTCCAGTCTCCTTGTCATATTCTACTTCAAAAATTTCATCTTCTGGAAGGTATTATTTCATGTTTTTGACATCTTTAAAAGACTGCCTATCTTCTTCCAAACCTACAATCATACACAAATACTTCAAGCTGAACTGCTGTCTCAGCCTTCTCCCTCTCATATTCTTCTTTACTCATTCTCATGCCATTTGCCTTGGAATCTCCTTCCTTCTGCCTTTGGTTGTGGTTTCTTTCAGAACCTCTGTTATGACTGTCACTAGTCATCATCCTCTCCATCTCTATTAGTTCCTCACTCACTCACTATGAACTGCATTAAATCCTCTACAACAACAAGTCTACCCTGTTGCCACTTACCTCACCAAGCTCTCCTCTGTACTTGGTCTTTTGGTAAGCAATTGTCTCTCTATCTATGGAACCTCCTTTGAGCACTTCTC
The DNA here is from genome assembly GCA_031772625.1 of Pinus tabuliformis. Taxonomy (NCBI): domain Eukaryota; kingdom Viridiplantae; phylum Streptophyta; class Pinopsida; order Pinales; family Pinaceae; genus Pinus; species Pinus tabuliformis. The sequence continues at coordinate 528,971,025 of CM062814.1, read as the reverse complement.
TTTGCTCCCTCTAGGCTTCAACTCATCTGCACCTTCTAAGAACACAATTGTCCTCTTTATCCAATCTCTGTTGGAATTCCTCAAGGTTCTGCCACATTTCTACTTTCACTTAGAAACTCTTACTAGCTTCCTTTATCTCTTAGCAATTCTACCACATCCTCTGTGGAATTTCCTTTAGGAGTTGCAACAATACTTTTGCATCAATGCAAAGACTACAACTTTCCAATCTTCAAATCCAATTAAAATAAAACCATATCATCTTACCTTCAAGATCTTTGTCTGATCTTGCCCCCACATTCACCTGCACTTTGAATGGACTGTTCTTTTCACTAGCTTTCAACTGTATCTTCAAACTCTGTTACTTCAAGAGCTTACGAAGTCCTTCTTATAGTTTAACTACTGTAATCCTACTCTAAATGCCATTCATTCAATATCTGCTAATCATTAGACAAATTTGCATACCTTCACCTACCTTCAGGATCTCACCACTTCTGCAAATCTCTTTCAGAAGATCTTTATGTTCCACTGCACAAATTTTCAACATTCACCTACTGCCAATCAGATTTAGAATCTGATTCTTTCTTCCAATCTTCCGGCTTTATCTTGGAAAAGCTTGACTATCAGCAACAATTTCTCCTTTGCTGAGTTTTCTTCCACTCAGAAATCCTTACCAGTTTCTTCCATTACTTATTATTAAGACTTGATCTTCTTTTGTTGAGATACTTTATTAGCTACAACTATCAATATTCAATCTATTTCTTTATCCATCAAAACTCAAATCAGAGTTAAACAAAACAATACCTGTATGATTTCACAAGCAGTCTCCATTTACTCTTCACATCCGAGTGAATCTCCATTCTTCAAAACATCACTGTAGATTCTTTATTTTTCTACAGACTCTTCTTAATTCTTACTCACCTACCTCTATGAACTTAACTGTTCTTCTCTAATCTCAATTTCAAACATTTCACAATTCCAATTATACAGATTCATTGGCCATAAATCATTTGCTCTACTTTTCTCAAAATATAAACATTTTATCAAAATGCAGAAATATCAAGATTAGTATTCCTCCTACCAATCTCCCAGCTTTCCCTGGTCGCTTAACTGTTAGATTAGAATCTGATCTCCCTTGCCTGCATACACATATTTCCACATGTCTCTGTTCTAAATTCTTTCAAAGAAACTTTCACACATAATTTCTTTGTTCTGCTTTGATACCAAATGATGCAGGGTTACCCCTTCTTTACCCACAGTATGCATATAGACCTATGCATAAAAAATTTACCCCAAGAATTAATATGACCTTCTGGTCAAGAATTCATTATAAGTGACCAATGGTTAAGGCCCCCTTAATTAGAACTTATATGAAAACATTTATCAAACAAACTAACCACAGTTTGTCCCTTAATCCATCCTTTGCATTAACCCTCGTTAATCCTTAGGCCCGCATATATAAGCCAACCCCCTAAACCGTTATTAAACTTTGGGTCTTACATAGGCTTAACCCACAAATCGCTATCAACACTTTAATACTATTATAAACCCTTTATAATAGATATCACATAAACCCACATAAATCATACCTTTTTTTGCCTTTCATAAGCCTTTTCACAGTTCCCAAGACTTTCCTTTATCGCAATCGCTCATCACAATCCTCAGCCCTCATATGACTCCTATCACCTCTTCTGCATCCGATATGCGACTATCGGAATCGTTTAACACCAATTTTACATTAAAACTCGGGGCGCAACACTTTAACAGAAACAAAGGAAAACCCCGCTATGAACCATTGGGCCGGATCTCAAAATCTATACACCTGCATTCATATTTATCGTCGGGTCCGTTAATACCAAGTCTTTCCGCATTGTTGCTCTGATCTCTGAAACGCATGACCTCCAATCTTTGATCTGCCCGATCTCCGATTAGTGCTTATCGCTATCGGCTATTGGCTATCACACCGTCCTTCAACTCCTAACCTTTGTGATATGTGATTACATCTCAACCGTCAATCAAGCTCGCGATCTGACGGTTGACGATTAATCGCATGATCGCAATCGCTTATTCCCTTCGGCCATCCGACAACACTTGAAGGGTTTCCGCCAATGCGATATTCCTCTGTCTCCTCTGCGATTGGATCTAGTCCGTTGATCTGTTAGATCCAACGGTTTCTGTACATCACCTCTTCACTTCTCCGCTCTTCTCTTTGCTTATGATTTTACGCTATTTCTTCAACATTTCTGTGGTTCCGGTTTTCTTCAAGGTTCTGATCCCTTGGCTGTTTCACTGCACACTTCCTCCTGAGCTTTGGCTTTGATCTTTCTAATGGATTCAATGATCCATTATGATCCTCCTCGTCATGTCCCTCTCTGTGTAATCGTTGAACTCCGCCTGCAACTCTCTGTTACACAGAATATGCTAATTCATTCATTCATCATTCAATATTCGATAACACACTTATATAAATTGAAATTTGAATCTTTGTGCATATATATATATATATATATATCAACAAACAATTACATAATGAGACTCTCTGTCTCTCCTCAGCCTCTTGTAATTTAATGGCCTCTGTTCATTATCTGCCCGTAGGCTTACAAACACTAGCTAAATGTCTAACACTTTCTCTCTCTGTCTCTGTCTACCCCCGTCTATGCCTTTTAGGCTTACATTTATACAAAAAGGGATTCTAAAACCAATTCCTGGTTTAGATCCATAAGCTTCTCAACAAAATCCTAAAATCTCTTTCTCATCCCTAAGGATTCTCTCAAATCCACAAAATCATGAACTAATTCCTAATCTAGATTTTACAATCAATTCTCAAATCCCTCAGTTCTCTCAACTATCTTAAATCTCTCATATTCTCCTACATTCGAGAATATTTACAATTATGCCTCACCATATTCAATTAAATCCTATTCTAGCTTCTCTCATTAAAATCACTCAAAACTCTTAATAATTACATTAATTCAATATTTAGGAAACCAACTTCCTTGAAACACAAGACCCCCTATGTCTACAAAATACAATGATAATGTTGAGCTGAATGCTCTTGCATCAATAGGAAATTCATCAAAGGGTATGCACAAATCACTCTACCTATGGAGAAGTTGTTAAAGAAGGATGTAACTTTTCAGTGGAATGAAGAATGCCAAAAGAACCTCGACATATTGAAATACAAGATGGCAAAAGCTCCTATATTAGTGTTACCTAATTGGAATAAGGAATTCCATGTCCAGGTGGATGCCTCTTGTATTGCTTTGGGAGTGGTACTAGCACAACCTCATGAAGGAGAAATTGATCATCCTATAGCCTTTGCAAGTAAAAAGTTGTCCAAGGCATAAAATAATTACACAACTACAGAAAGAGAAGGATTGGCTATGGTATATGCTTTGCAGAAATTTAGACATTATTTGTTGGGATCACATTTTAAAATGTTTACAGATAATTTTGCACTAAATTATTTGGTTAAAAATCATGTCTTAGGAGGAAATATTTGTATATGGTTACTATTATTTCAAGAATATGACTTTGAGATCATTGTTAAACTAGGAATACTGAATGCAGTACCTGACCATTTGTCAAGGTTAGAAATAGGGGAAGAACCAACCAGCATAGAAGATAATCTCCCTTATGCAAATTTATTTGCAATCGGAATTGCAGATGACCATTTTGCAGATATTCATTTTTTGAACACAGGAATGACTCCTTCAGAATATACAACATAGCAGAAGAGAGAATTAGTGGTTAAGTCAGTTGAATTTTCATTGATAGCAGGATAGTTATATAAGATGGTACCGTGTGAGATACTGCGTAGCTATGTCTCTGAACATGAAAGGCAGATGATTCTAACAGAGGCTCATGAAGGTGTAACTGGTGGACACAATGCAGGGAAAGGTACTCTACAAAAGATTTTGAGAGCAGGATTGTGGTGGCCTACACTACACAAATATGCAAAGGAGTACTACAGAGCATGTGATGTATGTCAAAGAACAAGAAAACCTTCAAGAAGAGATGAGGTGCCACTAGTACCACAAAAATTTGGGGAATTTTGAGGTCTAAAATGGGCCTCCTAAGGAAATTATAAAATAACAATGGAAATAATAAAATAATATTAGATTACATCATCAAATTTTAGAGTGAAAAAGAAAAACCTATTTTTGAAACACGTATTTTGAACTTATCTCCCTATCGGTTTACTCAAATTTTGAGTGGAAACACCCATTAGATGAAAATTTTGATTCCTCACCCAAGGAGTACCCATTTTGCATACTTTTGATGGACCCTACTACACGAAAAATGAGAAATACCTGAAAAACGTGATTGCAATCATGTTTTTTTTTATGTATTTCTCATTTTTCGTGTAGCAGGGTCTATCAGAAGTATGCAACATGGGTACTCCTTGGATGATGAATTAAATTTTGCATCTAATGAGTACTCCCGCTCGAAATTTGAGTAAAAAATTAGGGAGATAAGTTGAAAATACGAGTTGAAAAAGTAGTTTTATTATTTTATTATTTTTTAATCTTTTTAATTTTTTACTCCAAAAATGGTGAATCATCCCCCATGGTTGACATCATCATCATAAATCTTATTTTTTCTTTTAAAGTTTATTTTGGTTGTACATTTTTCTTACGAGGCCCATTTTAGACCTCAAAATTCCCTTAATGTTACATTGCAGGCTTTTGATAAATGGGTTATTGATTTTGTTGCACCTATCAACCCACTTGGAAAGAGGACTAGTGTGAAGTACATGTTAGCTCTGCTACATGTTGTTGTTTCTCTAGGAGGAGGAATAAGCTTGGTCCTGGGTTGCTGGCTCAGAGATAGTCTACAGTGGTTTTCCTCGCCTTTCCCTTGTTTCCCGCTTACTTCCTTTCGCCTTGCTATCTCTATTTCCCTTCCTAAACCCCTCCATTCCTCGCTTCCCTTTCATTCTCATTTCTCCCCTTAACCTGTCATTTCCTTTAAAATCCTTTATAAATCTCATATTTATCCTTTTTCCAACGGCTCCCAGTTGCGAAGTCTAAACCAACGAGCATTACATATAACTACGCGCCTTCGCAAATCACATAACCCGCCAGGGCCCTCACCTATCACATCACTCAAAGCACGTGCTGTAATCCTTGGCCACCTGATCATCCCGCAAAGATTCGATGGTATACGCTGCTCCCGCTCCCGCAACCTGCACATTCATTAGTCAGCAGGGAAAGTTGTTTCCCGCCGGACCCTCCAGCCACGCGTCACAATTTTGTTGGATTGCGCGGTCACGTACAAATACCGCCCGCTCCGATAAGCGGTGCAGGGAAACTGCTTACCACCCTCCCGTACGATCCTTGCTCATTATCATCCGCGCATGTTTGCCGCCTGTCGACCGTCTGATCGTCCATCCTGCGATCTGACGACCCACGATCCTCCATTCGCGTTTCCTCCTGTAGCCTCCGTAAACTGTTCTCCACCATTCGATTACACAATCTGACGGCTCATAGTCACTTCACCTTGTGTCTTCCCATCGCTTCCCACCATCAAATCTCAGCCATCCATCAGTTGCATCCAATAGCCAATATTCATTCTCAGGCCCTCATTCATTTGCCATGTGATTTTCGTGTTTTTGGTATGTCCTGTGCGCGCGAAGGAGGAAGGAAGCCATGATTCGGTAATCTGTGCATTGAATCCTCAACAACCACATTTAAAGAGCAGCACGGCCAGGGAAGGAGAGTACTGCCTTGAGCAGTTGAATTCATTTACCAGTTATGGAGTTTTGTCCCATACGGTACTCCGCCTGCTCAAGAAGGACAACAAAGTACCAGAAAGGCCGATTTTGTTCATTAAAACACATAGTTTGCAACAGAGACCCATATCTGATTGTAAATGTGGTTGGTGGTCCATTATGACCCCTTCACGCATAGAATAGAAGAGCAATTTTGCAAACAAACTCCATATATACCAAGAAACAAGATGTAATCAGGTTGATGGTTGATGGATATTGCTTTGATGTAAGGTTCAACTTCTAGAGACTGTAACTACTGTGATACCTGCAGTGTCTAGTCTTCATTTTCAGCTAGTACAAGCTTCTTTTGTTGTTAATTGCTCACTTTCCACTTCTTCTTTGTTCCAGGATGTGCCTGTTATTCATTTTTCATGTGCTATTGATGTTTAGCATTAGAGGGGTTGTCATCCCACCTCTGTGTTAGGATTTCTGTGCATTAGGAAATAGATTTGCAGACCTCCTTACTGGTTGCAGCTGGCCTTCACAGGGTCCTGTGCATCTGCTGTGTGATCAGTATTATCCATCTTCACCTGTTCCTCAAACTGTGAGTAATTGGTGGTCTAAAGCCTTGTAGTCTAGGGGTGCTCACCCATGTTTGGGGTTAAGCATAGTAGAAGTGGTTATCTGGCTTGAATATGCATCATTCCTTCCATTCATCCACCATTTTCCAACATTTTTGTTGAGTTTGTAATGTTCCCGAGCATCTCTGATATATAACCTAGGAGAGTTTCTTGGGCTGATAACATTAATTGGCGCCGTTGACGGGGAGAGGAGATTAAAGCTCAGCTTCCCTGGGAGAACAACACAGTTCCAGATTTTGATGATAGACAAGGTCTGGGCACATTTCTGGTTGTAATCATCTATCTAGCAACTCCACTGGAGGAAGACCAACATTTGATGACTCCACATTGAAGTTATGGCTTAGTTTATGAGACATACTCGAAGAAATCCCTAGAAATCACCAGCTGAACCAGTGCCTAACCCTAAGAGGACTGTCAAATCGAAGAAAGCATCACAGAAAGGGGCATCAGGATCAGGTAAGCCTAAGAAATCTCATGCATCTCTGAAATATAAAGTTATAGCTGAAGATATACAGTTTGAAGATTTAGAGCCCAGCACTGTTAATAAGGAAATTCCTTCAGAGATTAATACAGCCCCTTGTTCAATTAGTTCCCCTTTGAATCTTAGTCCAAACAAAACTTCCCATACAGTCCAAAACATCCCTTTGTCTCTGCCATCCATCGCATTACTTCCTACCATTCAATCTGCTAGTATCCTTCCTCATATCCCAATAATGGCAGGCCAGCAAGCACCCACGAAGATAGAAAGAATTGTAGCTACCAGATATGGACCCTTGGTCTTTCCTATTCCTTTGAATCCTATGCCTGTGGGAGAATATAAAAAATATATGCCTAAATTCACTGGTACAGAGGGAGTAATAGCAGAAGAACACCTTGAAGCTTTTTACAGTTATGATGATAACTTAGATATAAGTGAAAATGGTGTGTGGATGAGAGTTTTTGTCCAGAGTCTTGATGGAGAGGCCAGGAAGTGGTTCAAAGAATTACCCCAGATATCTATAACAGATATTGAAGCCTTAGATGATGCATTTTTGAAGCACTGGGGAGATAAAAAAGACTTGTTGTATTATCATACTGAGTTTGGTAACCTGAAGAGGGAAAATGGTGAATCTTTGCCTGATTTTAATAAAAGATTCAACTGTATGTATAGTAAGATACCAACTGAGGTAAAGCCTACTCCTACCTTTGTCAAACTCACTTATGCCAATGCTTTTGACTCTGATTTCTGCCTATTGTTGAGAGAAAGGATATGTGCTACTTTGGCAGACATGCAGGATGCATCTCTAGAAGTAGAGTCTAATATTATGGCTGCAGAGAAGCTCAAAAGTCAAGCTGACAGAAGGAAGCAGAGAGGTCAGGCTTCTACCTCCTCTACATCATCTTCAGAGCCTAAATTAGACAAAATGACTAAGATGATAGAATCATTGGCTACTGAAATTTCTAAGCTAAAGGTTGAGCAAAATTCAAGAAAAACAAGACAGCAGAACACATTTTCTCCAAGAAATCCAAATCCATTCAGAAGAGCAAATGAACAGTTGCAAATAATTCAGAGGGGTAAATAACCAAATGAAGAAGAGAAAGTTAAAGCCCCCTTCCAAAATGTAGTCATGGAGGAGGAACAATTTGAATATGAGGACGAAATTCACTGCATGGAAGATAAAGGCAGTTCTACGTTTTTTACATTGGCCGCGTATGAAGAATCATTGTTGTATGAATAAGACAGTCAAGAATGGGATAGAGAAGCTGTCCTACAAACTAAGGAGCAGCGAAGATATAATATGAGATCAAATGCAAAAAATGTCAAGGAAAATACTGCCCAAAGAGCTATTGTGCAAACAGAGCCACAGAATATCAAACAAAGAAGACCAGTAGCTAATCCAGTTATCCTCAAAGCTCCAGTTCAAGAGGTAAAAGGTTATGATAATTTATCTTCTTCTTTTAGCTTTGAGTCAGAAGTCCAGAAGATGGAAATATTTGTGCCTCTGATAGAGTTGGTCAAGAGTGAAATGTTTAGAAAGCCTATCCTTGAAGCTCTTGAGCTGGAAATCACACAAACCTCCAATGACTCTATCAATTTTCAAGATGACAAGCCTGCTATTGTGCTTAGTCCCATGATTAAACCTGCTGATAATAATTCTCTATCTTTTTATGTCTCTTTGACCATTCATGACAAAATCCTCCATAATTGCTGCTGGACACAGGGACCAGCCACAATTTGATGCCTAAAGTTGTCATGGAAGAGTTGAGCCTTGACATTACTAGACCTTATCATGATTTATTTTCTTTTGATTCAAGGAAAGTGAAATGCCTAGGATTAATCAAAGACTTGGCCATTACCTTAACTCAGTCGCCCATGAAGAGAATGATGATGGATATTGTGGTAGCAGATCTCCCTCCTAAGTTTAGCATGTTGCTGTCTAGAGGATGAATTAAGAGACTAGGTGGGACATTACAGAGTGATATATCTTATGCCACTGTCCCGTGTTTGGAGGAGAAAGCAGGAGATTGTAGAGAGAAGCACAGTTGGCATACATCATTAGTGATGAGAAGAATCCTACTAATCATCCCATATATGATGTGGACACGGATTTTGGAGCTTGTATCCTCCAAATAGAAGAGTCTCAGAAGGCCTCAATGCAGATCAGGAAACCAGTGAATCAGGCCGAGGAAAAGCAAGGAGGCCGAGTTTGGGAGATGTTCTTTGATGGAGCATGTTCCAAGGATATTGCAGGAGCAGGGGTGGTGCTAGTATCTCCAAAACAAGAAAGCATTCAACTGTCTTTTAAGCTAGTTTTTCAGGTCACTAACAATATAGCAGAGTATGAGGCTCTGTTGTTCGGCCTTAATGCAGCAAAAGACAAAGGAATTAAGAATATAAAGGTGTTTGGAGATGCTAATCTGATCATTCAGCAAGTAAATAGAACATTTCAGGCAAAGCACCCAAGGCTGAAAGCGTACAGAGATGAGGTATGGAGAATCAGAGTCTTTTTTTATTATTTCTATATTTCATACATTCCTAGAGCCAAAAATCAGCTTGTCGATTCCCTTATTGTTTCTTCTAGTCAATTTATACCTCCCATGCCCCCCAGACTAGTTTATGAAGTCCAAATGAAATACAGACCATCCTTGCCTGATAATGTCCACCATTGGAAAGTTTTTGATGATGATGATGAGATAAATAGGTTCCTTTAAGTCATTGATGAGTTTTCCGAAATGCAAATTGATCAAGAAAATGAAGCCTTGCAAGAAAGCCCCCAATCCAAGCTTAAAAATAAAATTGATAAAAATAACATTGTCCAGCTTCCTAGTAATCATATTCCAAAGGGTCTAATTCCTCTTGAAAGACTGTTTGACCAAAATGATGTGCCTTACAAGGCTACCCAGAAAGAAGATCAATCTACAGTCTGTAAGCATGATATAGGAAGTCCAAGTCAGCCTAGATACATAAATTTTTCCACTCATCTGTCTGCTGACCAAAGTTCTGAATACTGCAAATTAATGAAGCAATTTGCTGATGTGTTTGCCTAGGAGTATAGTGACCTGAAAACGTATGATAAAAACATAATCCAGCATAAAATCCCTCTAGAGAAAGACACCATTCCTTTCAAACAAAAGGTGAGACCAATAAATCCTATGCTTCTTCCTCTAATTGAAAAAGAAATTAAAAAATTGTTGGCTGCCAAGATTATAGTCCCTCTCAGATATTCAAAATGGGTAGCCAATTTGGTGGTGGTAAGGAAGAAAAGTGGAGAAATCAGACTGTGTGTCAATTTCATAAACTTGAACAAGTGCTCAAAGAAAGACAACTATCCTCTACCAAAGATGGAGCATTTGCTGCAAAAGGTCTTAGGAGCCAAAGTAATGTCTTTCTTGGATGGTTTTTCATGCTTTAATCAAATTGTTGTGCATCCAGATGATCAAGAGAAGACTGCATTTACCACTCCTTGGGGCACTTTTATGTATGCCAAGATGCCTTTTGGATTGATGAATGCTGGAGCGACCTTTCAGAGATCTATGGATATAGCATTTGTGGGAGACAAGGATAAATTTTTTCTTGTCTACCTTGATGACATAACAGTTTATTCCAATAGCCATCAAGACCATTTGCAGCATTTAAAAAGGGTGTTCTTGAAGTGCAGAAGGTTCGGGATTTCAGTCAATCCTAAAAAATCACAATTTGCTTTAGAAGAAGGCAAGCTGTTGGGACATGTTGTTTCTGCTGCAGGTGTTCAAATTGATCCAGAAAGGGTAAAAGCAATACAGTCCCAGGCTGTTCCGAGATCAAAGAAAGATATCCAATCCTTTTTGGGCAAAATAAATTTTGTGTGGAGGTTTATTCCAAATTTTGCAGAACTGGTGAAGCATGTTACCTCCATGTTGAAGAAAGGGTCATAGGTTAGATGGACTGATGCAGCAAGAAAATCATTTGAGTCTATTAAAAAAGCTATTCTAGAGGCTCCCACTTTAATAAGTCCTGATTACAGCAAGGAGTTCCATATTTTTTCATTTGCCTCTGAAGACACCATTGCAGTATTTTTATTGCAAGCAAATGAAGAAGGTTCAGAACATCCAGTAGCATTTTTCAGTAATAACTTGAGGGATGCTGAACTGAGGTGCTAAATATTTGAAGGAAAGTAGCAGTTGAAGTCCCTACCCCTAAAACCAATACAGGAAAAAGAACCTTTTCAGCAGTGGGGCTTGGATTTTATTAGAGAAATCAACCCACATTCCAATGGCCAGCACAGATGGATATTAGTGGCTACTGATTATTTCACTAAGTGGATTGAAGCAATCCCTACCAGGAAGGCTGATCATAATGTGGTCATGAAGTTTTTGACAGAAAATATCTTTACCAGATTTGGTTGTCCACATAAGTTAGTCACAGACAATGCAGCAGCCTTCAGGGCAAAAGAATTGGTGGATATGTGTGATTCAATGGGTATTAAACTTGTTCATTCCACCTCATATTATTCTCAAGGAAATGGTCTAGCAGAATCCTCTAATAAAAACCTAAAGGATAATTAAGAAGTTGTTAGAGGACAATAAAAATAATTGTGATTCAAAGCTCAAGTATGCACTATGGGCTGACAGAGTGACCATTAAGAAATCCATAGGGAATTCTCCTTTCAAGCTGGTATATGGCACTGAGGTTATATTCCCAATTTAGCTAATTCTCCCTGTGGCAAAATTTCTTCAAGAAGAGCAGGATGAAGAAGAAGACATGGCAAAAAGGATCACTGATTTAGCAGAAGTACATCAAATTAGAGAACAGTTGGTTGAAAAGGCTACAGCACATCAGAAAAATATCAAGGATGCTTTTGACATGAAGACAAAGACAGATAATTTTCAGGTTGGAGACTTGGTTTTGAAGTGGGATGCATTGAAGGAAAAGAAATGCAATCATGGGAAGTTTGATGCTTTCTGGACAGGGCCTTTTATCATTTCACAGATTCAAGGGAACAACACCTTCATACTGAAAAGTATGGGAGGAGAAGCAATTTTTGATGGCCCAATTAATGGGCGTTTTCTGAAAAATTATGTTGTTTAAGGTCTTTGGCCTTAAATATTGTAAATATTTTGTTTTTATCAATTTTGTGTAGGAAAAGTACACTCCATGCCCAATGGAACATTAGGAATTTTGGCTAATTTGTTTTCATCAGGAAGGCATTGATCTGTAGGTTCTTGAGACCTCACAGGGAGGATCTCATCCCCAGAAGTAGCCAGTGTTAGCTCTGCTACATGTTTATGTTTTTCTAGGAGGAGGAATAAGCTTGGTCCTGGGTTAATGGCTCAGAGATAGTCTACAGTGGTTTTCCTCGCCTTTCCCTTGTTTCCCACTTACTTGCTTTTGCCTTGCTATCTCTATTTCCCTTCCTAAACCCCTCCATTCCTCACTTCCCTTTCATTCTCATTTCTCCCCTTAACCCGTCATTCCTTTTTCCAATGGCTCCTGGGCGCGAAGTCTAAACCAACGAGCATTACATATAACTACGCGCCTTCGCAAATCACATAACCCGCCGAAGCCCTTACCTTTCACATCACTCAAAGCATGTGTTGTAATCCTTGGCCGCCCGATCATCCCGCAAAGATCCAACGGTATACGCTGCTCCCGCTCCCGCAACCTGCGCATTCGTTAGTCAGCGGGGAAAGTTGTTTCCCGCCGGACCCTCCAGCCACACGATGCAATTTTGTTGGATCGCACGGTCACGTACGAATACTGCCCACATCCAATAAGCGGTGCGGGGAAACTGCTTACCACCCTCCCATACGGTCCCCGCTCACTATCATCCACGCATGTTTTCCGCCCGTCGACCGTCCAATCGTCCATCCCGCGATCCAACGGCCCACAATCCTCCATTTTCATTCCCTCCCGATAGCCTCCGTAAACTGTTCTCCACCATTCAATTACATGATTTGACAGCTCGTAGTCGCTTCGCCTTGCGTCTTCCCATTGCTTCCCATCATCAGATCTCAGCCATCCGTCAGTTACATCCAATGGCCAATATTCATTCTCAGGCCCTCGTTCATTTGCCATGCGGTTTCCATGTTTTTGGTCTGTCCTGTGTGCGTGAAGGAGGAAGGAAGCCATGATCCGGTACTCTGTGCATTGAATCCTCAGCAACCACATTTAAAGAGCAGCATGGCCAGGGAAGGAGAGTATTGCCTCGAGCAGTTGAATTCATTTACCAATTATGGAGTTTTGTCCCATACGGTACTCTTCCTGCTCAAGAAGTACAACAGAGTACCAGAAAGGCCGATTTTTTTCATTAAAACACACAGTTGGTAGCAGAGACCCATATCTGATTGTAAATGTGGTTGGTGGTCCATTATGACCCCTCCACGCATAGAACAATATAGCAATTTTGTAAACAAAATCCATATATACCAAGAAACAAGATGTAATCAAGTTTATGGTTGATGGATATTGCTTTGATGTAAGGTTCAACTTCTAGAGACTGTAACTACTGTGATGCCTACAGCATCTGGTCTTCATTTTCAGCTAATACAAGCTTCTTTTGTTGTTAATTGCTCACTTTCCACTTCTTCTTTGTTCCAGGCTGTGCCTGTTATGCATTTTTCATGTGCTATTGATGTTTAGCATTAGAGGGGCTGTCATCCCACCTCTGTGTTAGGATCTAGTATGTATTATTGAATATGTATGCAGGTTTCTGTTCTTTTAATGCCAGAGAACTGTCATCCTATCTGTGCATTAGGAAATAGATTTGCAGACCTCCTTAGTGGTTGCAGCTGGCCATCACAGGGTCTTGTGCATCTTCTGGTGTGATCAGTATTCTCCATCTTCACCTGTTCCTCAAACTATGAGTAATTGGTGGTCTAAAGCCTTGTAGTCTAGGGGTGCTCACCCATGTCTGGGGTTAAGCATAGTAGAGGTGGTTATCTGGCTTGAATATGCATTATTCCTTCCATTCATCCACCATTTTCCAACACTTTGGTTGAGTTTGTAATGTTCCCAAGCATCTCTAATATACAACCTAGGAGAGTTTCTTGGGGTGATAACAGTACATAATTACTGCAACTGGTTATTTGATAAGGTGGGCTGAAGCACAACCAGTAAAGGATTGCAGCATAGAGACTACTGCGAAGTTTATTTTTGAATACATAAAGTCGATATTTGGATGTCTAGATATTTTGATGAGTGAAGAAGGTTCCCACATCCTGAATAAAACTATTGAAGCATGGAGTGAGGAATTCCAAGATTATCATCAGAAGAGTACTCCTTATCACCCTCAGGCCAATGGAATAGTAGAAGCATTTAATAAGATTTTGGAGAATTCACTGACTAAGGTATGCAATGTGAACAGAGATGACTGTGACCTTATAATTCCAGGAGTATTATGGGCTTATAGGACCACATGTAAGAAGTTTACAGGTTGGACACCCTTCATATTAGTTTATGGGCAAGAAGGTATGATTCCCATGGAATACATTGTGCCTATCTTGAGGATTGCAACTTTTACAAATATGGCAGATCCTGACATAATGGAGGAAAGAATGTTGCACTTGATTGCTTTAGAGGAAGACATATTTAAAGCGGGATTCCATCAGCAAGTACAAAAAGCAAGAGAAAAGACTTTGCATGATGGACATATTAAGTAGAAGAAGTTCCGAGTAGGTAACCTTGTTCTCCTGTATGACAATAATTTTGTCAAATTTCCAGGAATATTCAATATGCATTGGTTAGGCCCATATATTATTAGGCATATTACTAATGAAGGCATAGTTCAATTAGCGAAGTTAAATGGAGAGTTGATTCAAGGAAGAATAAATAGCAGCAGGTTGAAGTTTTACAGGGAAAAACCTGTCCCTACAACCTCACTCTAAATAAGAAAGGGGAAAAGTCTTAGTGCCACTTGCAAAAAGAAATTCGATGTAGGGAGTTACTTCATTACAATCTGGATTATGTTAAGCACATAGGATCTGCAACGTAATATGAATGTTCACTACACTATGGGATGCGTTAAAGTTCGCCGAAAAATAGAAATATGACCGTTAAAAGGGGAAAATACGCGGAAAGTTTCATTTATGAGGATAGATTGCAAGATATAAGGATAAATATGCAATTAATGAACATAATTTGAATGCAATCTGGACAAAATTTGATCTAATGATGAGGTTCGAATTTCAGACTTATTATAAAAAGGCACCTCCCACCTAGATCGAACACTTTGCTAACTTGAGAATTTGAGTACTGATAGTGCAAAGAAATTGCAGAGAATTTACGCATGAATGTCCTATCAACTAAATATTTTTTGTGTACATTCAATGAGAGAGGCTTAGAAGGAGTCATGCAAGCGGTTGCCGCAGCAAATGCTAGTAAAAAAATGGATGCTTATGGATGGGAAATAAGATCCCGATAGACCTAATGTCGATCTGGAGGATCACGAGACTACCATACCAAGGGCGGAACCCCGTGGAGGAGTTCGTTGAAAAAGATCAAGATCACGTTATAGCGGACAATATGAAGAAGAAGTTTGGGCTAGAAAAATGAAAGAGGGGATATGACATCAATTCAATCAATGACCAAGCAGTTCGCTTCACAATGCACATATTGGTTGGAAAGATAATGAGAAAGTGTCGAGTGAATGAAGTTCCTATGCCAGTGGTTTCCTTAGCCATGCAGTGTGCCAACAGGGTTCAGTACAACTGGGTCGAATACCTGTGCAAGGAATTTCTGGATGATTGCCACAAATTCCAAGAGAAAGGTACCACATTCCATTATGCGTGCTTACTTTTGATTATTGCAATGTTAGCATGGAGAGAGCTGGAGGATTCCAAGTGCCCCTCGGTAGTATCAAATGTATGTGAAGCCATGCGGTATGCCTCACTATGGTTTACCACCCAACCATTGCGAGAAATGGAGAACAAGATGTTCTTCGTATTGTATCATATGGATTTGCATATGGTAGTGAACCAGCACCCTCGCCTATCGTTGAGCCTATACGAGCAGTATAATGCTTTTGGAAAGTTTAAGGCATATTTTCATAGAGTGTACATACAAGTGCGCGGGGATACAAATAAGGAATGGCATGCCCTGCCATACTTAGTCACAAAAGATGATTTGTAGCACTAGTGCATAAATGGCCTGTAGAATGGATGACTATGTTGGAGGAAGAAGTAGGAGATAGTGTGACAGAAGAAGAGGAGGACACTTCGCAACATGGGGAAGCGAGTGGAAAATACAAGGACAAGGATCAAGATGGGCATGAATAGAAGAAGAAGAGAAACATGAGAAGGGTCACCATGATCCTCTAGAAGAGCAGAACATAGAATCAAAAAAGACATAGACAAACCTTGTTATCACAGAAAAAAGGAAGGCAGAGGGTGAAGCTGCCTCAAAGAAAAAGAAAGAGCAAAAGGAAGATAAAACAAAGCATATCATGGTCCTTACTGATGGGGACCTAGAGAAGATCGGAGATAGGATTCAGGAGGAGACAGCTAAATCTTGGAGCAGAGTAGAAGATCGCTACGATGAAATTTTGGCTAGGGTCGCAGAGAGGATCACAGAATTGAATATACTAGCGTAGATGGTTAGACGACTAGTGCAGATAGAGGAAAGGGTTGGAGTAGAAAGGAAAATAGAGCCTATGCTTATGGCAAGGTTAGAACAAATACATGTAGGATCCCTACAGTTCGACTCCGCAGAGCTATAGCAGCAGGCTAAGGAATGGAAGCATGTCAATATGAACATCGCAACGGTACCATTTCCAAGACTACACAAGCTGCACATGGATATAATCAAAGAGTCAAAGCTGTGTGAACAACACACCTCACAACTAAATATTCAAGTACGAGTTGCACTTTGGCAGAATCTCGAGCAGGTGATCCAAGAAAAGGATCAAATAGCATAATAGCACCAGCAGATCAAGGAAGCAATGGAAGCAACATGCAAAGAGATTTTGGACCTTGATGTATGAGAGGAAGAGCCAATAGAAGACAAGGTCATGAAGCTCGACCTTGCAGTGAAAGGGTACAAGGAGAAAATTGTCGCAGTGCAATTCAAATACAAAATGTAGATCAGTGAGTTGCAAATGAAGTTGCAACTAACTCCATTGTAGGAAGTGAGAGATCAAAGGGAGACTAACCTAAAGACTGCAGTGACTAGCATCTCCACAGCAGTGGTAGAGTATGGAAAACACTTGGACGAAAGTTTGAAAATTTTGACTTCGTTGCAAGAAGATCCAAATGTACATAAAATACAGGGAGAAATGTAGTAGAAGCAACATCAGTTAGAGGAGATTCAGGCATCAGCGAAGGCCTTATCAATCTCGAAGAAGCTCGTGAAGATCAATGAGCCAAAGGCCCTCCAGAAGAAAATTGAAGAGTTGAAGAAAGAAGAATAGATTTTGATAGAGAGGACTCAGCCCTAGTAGGGTGAGGCCCTCCAACTATCGCAGGTAGTCGATGAGAAGCTTCAAGAGCTTCAATAGAGGGAGACAATGTTGGTACAGAAGGTTGCAGAACATGTGACAGAGGCACTGCTGGAAAAAGTGCGCAGCAAGGAAAAGCAAGTAACAGAGACTCTGCAGTAGTTCAACCAGGCCTACAACAACATCATAGCAAAAATCAGAGGCAAAGTAGCTGAGTGACTCAGGATGAATCACATGTGAGTGTAGGGGTCCTGTTGGGCGCAACCCAACTTGGCCTAGTTTTTGTTGAATACTCTGCATCCTGTGGAGCATAGTGTGAAGTAAGGAATGCAATGAAGCGCGAAGTGGACCGCGCAGTGGAGTAGAAGAGTTCCAAGTGGACTGCATAGTAGATATACCATGTGGTATATGGGCTTTGGGGTGGGCCGAAGCCCCTCCTTTTTGTAGAAGAACATAATGTTGTAAAATATCGTTTTCAGACCATAGTAGCCTGTATTAGGGGAGTCTATGGTATGTTGACCATGCTATTTTGATGATATATCCCTTAATGTAATAGTATATATAAGGATCAATAATAATAAGAAAAAGCATCTTTATGGTCCAAATCTATGTTTATGGTCAAATTATTGTGATCTATAGTTTTTGGTGAAGGAAAGGTTTTGCAGCTAAGTGCGCAGAGGCTTGAGTCTGTAGCTGAGTGCACAAAGGACCTGCAGCTTAGTGCGTAGGTCAAGAAATATTTGTTGTACAAGATTCATTATTATAAGCAACAGTTCTTGTGGACGTAGTCCCACATTGGGATGAACCATGGTAAAACTTGTGTCTTCATGTGTATTTTCTTATTATCTGTTGTAGCGTAGCAGTTTTATTACAAATGCATTTTATTATAGCACAGTAATGATTATGGGTTTATATGATATGCTTATGTGATTAAATGAATGTGGTGAAGTAATATATGTATGTTAAAGATAAAATAACATAAAAATACCACATCGCATCATCCCTCAAGGCTGCAAAAACCTGGTTTTGCATCCTCCCATAGTCACTTCAAGTGACACTGTGATATGCTTGCGGGTCATTGTCGAAACAAGCATTGATTAAGGGTTTTGTTTGTGCGCGGTATAGATTGAACCTGGGTCAGCCCAATCTAATCCAACATCTCTCTCTATGCTATTACACATACATAGTTGTTATTTGAATCAAACACAAATAAATATATTTACTTATCACCTTGGTATACTTGTATTAAGCACGATGATCTAAAACGGCTAAAACATCAAATCTCGGGTTAGTGTGTAGGTCAATGAACAAAATAACATATCAGCAATATGTCAAACCAACAATTATATCAATTGTAAATTAAAAATTTTTACACTTGTGTATATGGAAATTAAACTATGAGATTAAGTGTTTATCCTATGTGTGTGTTGACAGAATGGTGTTGGCATTGAAGTCAACAATGAATTAGCTTGTGTTTGTATTAATATCAACAAATGTGGATGTGTGCATGATAATATGATGTATGACATAGGTTTTATGGTCTTGCTAGAGGTTGATATGAAGCTTAGTGATGTCATGATGCAAGTGCTTCCTCATCTGGGTTGAAGAATTTGAGTTTTCCAAGAATTACAACATTTTTCTTTGGCTTGCTTCTTCACCCTAGTGAAACTTGCATAAATTGTGCAGGCTTACCTTTGTGTCCCTGTGACAATTTTATGTAGCTTTCCTTTATATCCCTGTGACACTTCTTGTAGGTGAAAATCACACATGGAACAAATAAATAATAAAATTAAATTAAATTAATTAATTAATTCAAAAAAAAATCCCATGGAAATTGTTGAGGGTATTGCGTCTATTGGATTTGGTCTCCCAAAATGTTGTGGAACACATTGAATATTCTTGAATTTTTCATTGAGATCAAGCTGAGTTGATTTGGTCTCATTGTAGTGGTTGATTTTGTCATCACAGAGTTAATGAATGCATTAAAAGTTTAAATGATCGTTGATATGGTTTGTGCATGATTGATCTGGTCCAAAAGTTATGTGTTGATATGGTCGTCGTGTTTGATTGGGTTTTAGCGGTATGAACACATGATAATTTGGTAGTGGTGTTGATGGCCTTGATTTGGCATGTGATTTCGAGTGATTGGACCACCCGTTTAATTACCTATGTGATGGATCCATAAAATGTTAGACAATGATGTGCACTCCTGTATAATAGGGATGGTTTGCGATTAGAAGAGTTTTTGATGGTGTGCATATGATTGTGTAAGAGGAATTAAGTGACTTTAATATGATTGTTGTCAATGTTGGTGTACATTATTATAGCATGTGTATTAAGCCTTACTGAATGATGATGCATTGCGTGCATGTGACCTATAGCTAAAGTATGTTGAAATGCCACTTGTGCTTAGATGAAGAGACAAAGCACATGTGTAGAGTAGTATTGATCGTGTGGATCTCCTTCAAGTTTGGATGTAGTGTGATTTATATGATGTGCATTGTGGTTCCTTGAAAATAAATGTGAGCAAATGACAGTGTGTTTGAGCTAGAAAGAGAATGGATTAAAGAATTATTTTGATTGTTGTGTGTAGGATTTCTTGAGATGTATATGGTTATAGTTGTAGAGTTTGAATCGATGTGTTGTTGATTTATCATATGACTACCTATAGATGCTCTTGAGGTTATGTTATGTGTTATTTCTAATGTGGTTGTTGTAGAGAAGGCCTATATTGTAGAGATGGTTTGTATTTGTGTTCTTGTCTAATGCTATGTAATACTAAGGTTGATTGGTTGAGTAAAATGTAGAGCACTAGTGGCTTTATGTGGTGCGATGACAATGCATTTTGGATTGATTTGTTGGAGCCGAAGTATGTCAATATGTAAGTCTGAAATTTTATGTTGTTTCCACTACAAAGATAGTGTCTTTTATATTTTCTTGGTTGTATTGCAATGAAACTTTTTTTATCTTGTTGTAATCTATCATATGCTATGTACTAATGAGGTTTTTAGCATGAAGTTTTATAGAGTATATATATATATATATATATATATATATATATATATATATATATAGCTACAGTAACATTCTCTAACCTCAACAAACCTATTCTCTCATAAGCTACAATAACATTCTCTAACCTCAACAAACCTATGCTCTCAACAATCACTCTATAAAACTTCATGCTAAAAAACTCAGCAGTACATAGCATATGATAGATTACAACAAGACAAAAAAAGTTTCATTGCAAAACAACCAAGACAATATACAAGACTCTATCTTTGTAGTTGAAAGAACATAAACTTTCAGACTTACATATTGACATACTCTAGATCCAACAAATTGATCCATGTAATGATGACAAAGAGTTGCATGTAATGTTGGTCAGTGTATTGTATGCTACTGCTAGGGTGGATTATGTTTGAGAAGACTTGTTATTGAATATGAGAGATATATTTATGTTGCAGTTTGTTGTATGGCGAGAAAGCTGATGAGAAGAAGGATATACATGGGTCCGGTGTGAAAATGGATGAAACATGGCCTACATTTAATTATGTAGAGTTATGTGGGCCTAATCTTAAAATGTATGAAATGTTCTCCACAAGAGTCTGAGGGTTGTGGCCTTCAATGGAAAATGGTGACTTCCTTCAGGTGGTGGCCTAAGAAAGTATTGGAGGTAGGGGACTCCAGTAGGTTTGGGACTGTATAGTTGTGCAAGTGGTGGCTTCCATTAGGTAATGGCCTAGAGCGAGTGGTTTCTTGCGTGCATCACAATATGGGGCTTTCACATTAGTGGTGGCTAGAGAATGAAGTAAGAATAATATTTAATAAGAAAGAAGAAGAATAAAATTGAGTACAATGGTTTTTCTCCCTGAAGGGTTTCCACCTAACATCCAGTGTCCAATATACTTTGATGTTTTATGTGCCTTGTGTTCTATGTGGTGTTTCTCTCATGATCTCATGTGTTATGTTCATATCTATTTATATTGTGTTGCTAATCATTGTATGATAATTTATTTGTAAATAGAAGGAAAAAAGTATTAATTGCTGATTCATTGGTACAATATTGATTCACCCCCCCTCTCAGTATTATCAAGCTCCGAACAGTGTGTGTGTGTGAGCCTCTTCAAGTCCAGTGTTGAACCTTCGCTTTGATAACATTTTGCAACACTCCCTGCCTGAACTCCAAAGTATGTTGTGAAAATGGGGTCAGAGAAATCCTTTTTTTTCAAAGATTTTAGAATTTAAATTATGATATCACAATCATGTTCATCTTGTTGAGAGTTTTCTAGTGATATTTTTTATCTCAACCGAATTTCATATTGAAAGTTATGCTCCTCTAAATTTTATTCAATCATATTAGGCCCCCTCAATTGAATTTTGTTGGTTTGAGGGGGCTTGACCCAGGTTCAGAGTGTGTTGCACACCAACAAAACCCTCTACTACTATCCCTTTCGGCAACGGCCTACAAGCAGGCCGCAATCTCACCTGAAGCAGTTATGGGAGGTTGCAGAACCAGGTTTCTGCAACCAAAGGGATATCCGCGAAGTGGCGTTGTGTATTTACTTCTATTGTATATCAATCTTATAACTTCGCATGCATAAAAACTTCACACAAATGATTAATTTACAGAAACGCATAAACTCTAACACATAATAGTATATCATACATGTCTTCGCATAAGTCAGTGAAAAACATACGTAATCATATACATAACAATATAAAATTAACATATACAGAGATACAATACTTCGCCAAAACTTCTCATTTATTAAATAGATATCAATTATATTTACTTCTCTGACCTATGCACCCAGCTATAGGTGGTATGTGCACTCAGCTGCAGACTCTTCAAAGTCTCTGCACACTCATCTAGGAAGCCTTCTCCAAAACTATAGACTATAGACGTGAATACAGAGATTCAGTTCACTTATGATATTTCATTACTTTTTTTCTTTACAAAGTATTACATATCCTTTTATACAATTCATCTATACAAAAACCATGGTCCACATACCATGGATCCATAAAAAAAGGACTACTACCCAATACCCATTACAAAATAAGGGTTTTATCCCATCCCAAAATCCCTAAAAGTCTATGCAATGAATATATCTTCGCCAGCTCCATGCGGTCCTCTCCTTCTTTTGCGAGGTCTTTTACCCAAAACTTGGACCAAGTTGGGCCATTCCCAACAGACCCCCAACACTCATCTATGACTCATCCCAAGTCACTCAACTTCGACGCCCTTGATCTTCGTTGTGATCCCGTTGTATATTGCATTGTAATGCTGGAGTGTTTCTACCATCAACTTTTCTTCCTGTTGCGCCTCCTTCAACAAAGCTTCTGTAGTAGGGCCAACGGTCTTCTGCAGTAGCTCTGCTTCCATTTTCTTCAATTCCTTCAGTCGTTCATCTACTGCCTGTGAAATTTCTAGGTCTTCTTCCTACCACGTCTGAGTCCTCCCTTGCAAGATCTGTGCTTTCCTCCGCAGATCATCTATTTGCATCTGGAGGTTCTTTCCTTCAGAAATGCTAGCAAGCCTCTGCAAGACTAGTAAGGTCTTCATAGCTTCCAAGATCTCATCATGCCGCTTCTTGGCCAACAGTTCTTCCACAATATTCAAGACATTTGGATCCTCCTATAGTGAGGACCAAATCTGTATCGTGTCGTCGAGCAACTTCCCACAATCTGCCACCGTATCAGATATGCCTTTTAATGTTGCGCTGAGATCCCTTTGTCTCTACTCCGAAACCTCTAGTGGTGAACTTCGCTGCAACCTTATTTGTAGCTCTGATATCTTCACTTCATAGTCAAATTTCATCTTGGCTATAACATTCTTTCAGTCCTTGACCGTGAGGGCGAGCTTCATGACCTTTTCTACTAGTGCTTCATCCTCACGGATGTTCACATCAAAAAATTTGCTGCAAGTCTTAGCAATGGCCTTTTCCAATTGTTCTCATTGCTGCCTTGCTTCCTCCCTTTCCTTGGCTACATGCTTCATCTCCTTTTGCATCATTGCTTTCTCTGACTCCGCATTTTATTTTAACAATGACATACGTTGCTCTCATTCCGACATCTCCGCAATGATTCCTTGATGAAGTTCATGCAACATATAGAGCGGTAGCACAACGACATTCATTTAGAAACTACGCCACGCCTTGGCTGACTCTTTATCTACTGCTGCTTCAAACTTCAATGTCCCAACTGGCACATGTAACATCCTCATTCCAAAGCTCATTTCAAATCTTTGTTCTTGCTGCGATGGTTGGGTTGCCTTCTCTGGTTGTTTCACTACTTGTGGAAACACCTTCAGCTTCACAATTCCCTATTGTACCTCAGACAAGATCACTTTGCATCAATAATCAATCTTGTCCCAAGTCTTTGTGTTAATTTCTTGGATTTTCTCTACTATCTCATTGATGTTCCCATCAATGAGGATATTTTCTCCTATGGTATTTCCTTCTTGTGATTCCAAGATACTAGCCAGTCTTTTCTTCTTAAATATTATGACCAACTCTTACCAATTCCTCTTAGATATGTAATAGCTCTTATTCACTTAAGCACAGTTTCTGATCTCTCTTAGGCAACAATGTGTCAAATGTGGTGCGTGATGTAGTTTTTATAACAATCTTGAATTCACAGACTCATGATTGGCTCTATATTTGGTTCATTAATGCAGGTATGGGCTAGATACATCCATTTGTGCTTCATAAATTCTTTTCTCCCACGCCTGTCAACGATAATTTATTTTTAACGGTGCCCTTCCAACAGTCATATTTCTAGATAACTTCATCTGAATTACCTTTTTGGCGCAGTCACCTCTTCTTTGTCGTAGCTCCTACGGACTTCATCATACTCCTGAGTATCGCACAGAAGTCTTCCTTCGGCAAAGTCCCTTCCTGCAGAGTAGTTTATAGTCTCGTGCCCACTGTCAACTACAGGTGGCACTAAGACTTCCAGTTCGGTGAAAATTCATTTCCACGGCCATTTCTAATTGAGCTACCGCAAGTGGACTTCACTCAAGGGTTGGCTTAAGTGGTCGAGTTCTGGCTACAAAGTACCTGAGCAATCGAGGTCACAGGGTATGGATGAAACCATGCACCCATTCTTCTCGCGGAATTTCTCTCCAAGCTTCCATACAGAGTTGTATATGGTCTCGAGGATTGTTTTGTCCATCATAATTGTCTACGAGCTCTGTTTCTACTTATCCAAATCTTACACACATCAACCTTCTACATTTCTACCAATATCCTATATTCTTCTTATGCGTACCCCACCATCTAGCAGGCGTAGCCCTCAGCGCTTGATCCAGTGCTAACAGTCTCTGACATTCTAGTACCCTCCTTTCATAATATTTAAAGAAAGTATTTACATCACCCAAACCATCATATAAAGGTAAATCACCTACCTCAGTTTTCATGTAGTGCATTATTTTGGTGATCCTTGCACATCATCTTGTAGACACTTCATGAAATCTATTCTACCAGTTCTCCAATTCTTCTTATGAATCTAAGGTACATGAACTATCTTTCTCCCAAGTCAACTTTCCATCTACAGTTGGATTGATCCATTCTTCTTCCTTCGTTGTGATCTGATAGATATTATCAATGTCATCCGTTCTATATTCCTCTATAACAAGCTTTGTATACCTCGTCCCTCTTAATGAATCCAATGGAGAAATAGGCCTCATATTATTGCTTTCAAATATCATTTTCCTTTTCTTCATATTAATTATAGCCATGTTGTCAAACACCTAATCCAATCCAAGCAATGCGGGGTAATGATTACTATCATCTAGTATCTCAATCACTTCAAAGTCAATGGTAGTGCGCACTCCGTTGATGTCCACTATGACATTAGAAAACCTTCCTAGGGGTAAGATTTTCTATTGATTTTCCATCTTCAACTAAGTAGTAGACCATTGCAGCTTCAGCTTACCCATCGATTCCCAAGTCTGCCTTGGCAAGGCATTGGGATCTGACCCCAAATCTAAGATAACCTGATACATGTCATACTCTCCAATCTGCATTGTAAGCCTAATTTATTTCCCTTTTTTCTTCTTGTGTCTATGCAGATTATTTGCTACGCACATCTTGCTCTAGTATCTCCCTAGAAGTACAGGATTCTAGCAGTTCCTGTAATCCCTCCAAATCCTTTTGATTCCTCAACAGATTCATGCATGTTTGTAGAAAATACTTCAAAACATTTGGATCCACCTCTTGTGTCCCAACCAATACTATTTCGCAGTTATCCTTCTGAGTCGGTTGCGCAGTAGAGGTCGAGGCTCCATCATCCATAAAGCTTCACCTCACCTCCATGAATGCTTTATTTTCCTTCAAGATATCAAATATAGGAGCCTTTTCGGTGGTTTTCCTTATCCACGTGACTTCAACTTCCTTTTTTCCATCAGCCTTATCATTCCCAGTTGTGGTTCTACTTCTTGTTACAATTTTGATTCACGGTTGATCTTCTCTTGGCCTAGTGGTCATCATTTGGATATTTGTTGCAAGCTGCTGGTTTCTTTTCTCCTGCATATTCGCAATGAGGATGGGACACTCTTCTATGACATGATCAAAAGCGTTACATTAATTGTAGATTTTTGTTAGGTTCTGATAGTCTCTCATGAAGTGTCCTACATGTCCACAGTTATAGCAGATAATTTGGCCTCGTCCTCGTCCAGCTCCTCCTCCTTGTCCTCATCCTCATCCTTGAAATCCTCCTTGTCCAGCATGCAGGCCTTTCTCTTCATGTACGTGTCCTTCGACTTGCAATCTATAACCATCAGCAATGCACTCCATCATTAAGTCATAAATTCGGCAATTTTTCTCATCATGGCTTACTGATCTACAGAAGTTACAAAATAGTTGTTTCAGGGTCTGTATATATTTATGTAATAGATAGTACACTTAAGAGCAATGTTGATCTCGCATCCTACAAATTTCGTACCACAGACCCAGATTTAATGGATTAGGTGCTCCACTTGCAATATAATCTCTAAATACTGGACATTGATCCTTATAATGACCTTCCACTTTGCACTTCGTACACCACACTTCTAATATTTTTGGTCTAACTTCTTTACCTTTCTTTAGATCCTGCAATTCCAGGGTCAACGTAGCTATTTGATTATGTATCTGTTGTGCTCTTGCGTGAGTATCTCCAACTGACGAGGCTTCCAACTTCATCCCAATCTCGAATTCTTCAGCTTGTGTCTCGATCTTCTAATGTGTCAATGGTAACCTAATATGTGGCAGCAACGCAGATATGAACCATTCCTTATGTTGTTGTGGGGGTATCTCAAAGCTCACTTGACCCACCAAAACCTTGAATCATTGATCCAATTCCCACAAAGATTCAATTGGTGGTTTCTTGATCTATTTCAGCTCTATGATACACTACAATTCTGATTTTGGCTTCCTAAACTCTGCTACCAAGGACTTCTTAATTTCATCAAACATAGCATTTAGCTTACTCGCTGAGTATTTCATATACCATGTCAACGAACTCTCCCTCCACAACATGATGACTTGCACCCTCTTTACATTATCATTATTAATTTTTCTTTCCATACATACTGCATCAGCTACGAACCAAAACTGGTTAGGGTCCTCTGTTCCCAGTCCTCTAAAGACAGGTAGCTTAATGTCATCAACCATTCTTCTTCTCTGAGGGCTAGGTGGAGGTTGAGGGGAAGTATGGGGAGGAGGATGGGGTGTGAGGGGGGTGGATGGATGGGGAGTCCAAAAGGCACCCTGACTCTTTTCATCCCCTGACTTTGACGCGCCTTCAGGATGGGTGGGGGAATATCGCGGGGTTGTAGGGTTACTTCTTTCTTCTTCGTTCTCAGATCCCAACAAAGGGATATATTCAACCTCAATAAAATTCTTCAGATCTATTCTATATCATTTTCCACTTCGTGTAGCTCTTGGTTCTAGCTTATTTCTTCTTTTCCTAAACATTAATCTGACTGCATCTGCAAAATCCCTTTTTCACACAATAACATTTTAATCCAAAGCTTTAGAGAATTTAAAAACTTACCTCATGGTCCTTTGAAGAATCTTCGTTCAGCTTCGCTATAGAACACGATTTGGTCGATCGCAAACTCAGTGAAAAATCCTCCCAAAATGCCATAAATCAACAACCCTTGAGATACTATTATCAATTCTAGGGAAAATTTTAAGAACCCCCCCCTAAATTTATATGTATAATAAATGGGCGAATCTCCATGGTATATAGGAAAAATGGAAGGCGATTTTATCAATAATATAATATGTATATATAATTTTTTGGCGAATCTCTCACTAGGCATGGCGAATATTTTACTCAATTATAAAATCTTGTAAGATCTTGGTATTACCATGGGTTATCATAAACCTGGAGCTTAAAAATTACTATTAGTAATTTATAAAAAATAATAAAATTAATAGTTGATTTTTATTTTATTTTTTATTTTAACCAAGAACATACATTAAATTACAACATCCATTTTTACTCTTGATCCACCCTCAAGAGGGATCAAATATTTTTTCACTCTATGCTAGTTTGCATATCACGATATTTGATACCTCTCGGGGATTAGTAGATCCAGAGTAAATCAGTAGATCCAGAGTAAAGATGGATTTCTTGCTGGTTTAATTCCCCCATTTAAATAGGCCACATTCTAGGTGAATACCATGGGTCAATGCCATGTGCCATTTTGGTGAATACCATGGGTCAATACCATGTGCCATTTTTATTTTTATTAATACTAATATTAGGGCTAATAATGTTTTTTTGGATGGTATTAATAACAATCTAGTCCATGGTATTTGTCCCATAGTATTTTGCCCATAGGTTTCACCTAAATATAACGCATTTTTTTAGTGTTCCTAAATATAACGTGACTTATGGAGTAAATATAAAAAAATGTTTTATTTGTTTACCATACCTCTAGTTTATTTTTATTTTTATTAATTTACCATACTTCTTTTACAAATATGGTATTTGGCCCATAGGATTCACTTAAATAAAACCTCTTTCTTGACCCTTCATAAATAGAATGAGGGTTATGAAATAAATATAAAAAGAGGTTTTATTTATTTACCATACATCTAGTTTATTTATATTTTTATTTATTTACCACACCTTTTGAGTAAGTATAAAAAGACGTTTTATTTGTTTACCATACCTCCACTTTACTTATATTTTTATTTGTTTACACCCTTGCATGTATATAAGGTGACTTATGGAGTAAATATAAAAAATGTTTTATTTATTTACCATACTTCTCATTTATTTATATTTTTATTAATTTACCATACCTCTTTTATAAATATGGTATTTGGCCCATAGGATTCACTTAAATAAAACCTATTCTTGAAAATGGGCTAATGGATTCACTTAAATAAAATCTATTCTTGAAAATGGGCGAATGGAAGGTTGTAACTCCTAATTTCAAGGGCTAAATTTACCTTTTTTACCCTCTCCCTTAAAATAAGGTGGGCTATTTGAGGTGATTTGTAAAAATGTACTATGATACAAAATATTCGCCCACTAAAAATTTAAAACCCTTTAATTTCGCCAAAGGGCGAACATTCGCCCCTAAAATTTTCTATGATCGACTCTCTTGAGTCATTGTATCATATCAGCTTATGATTAGCTAACTTAGACATCCATTCAAGAAATTCAATGTGGAACGAACCAAAGAAAATCTCGTATTGATCTGCAAAGATATATCTCTACAACCAAGCTTCAGTAAATAAACATGGGTTTCTGTTCTCTTTTCTACAAGTTCTCTTTCTTTCTGTTCGACCCACTCCTGGAGTTCTTTCTTCGATGGATGCCAAATCATATCCCTTTAAGAAGATCTGGGTCCCAACAATGAAACCATTTGTTGGTTTGAGGGGGCTTGACTCAGGTTTAGAGTGTGTTATGCACCAACAAAAGCCTCAACTACTAGCCCTTTCAGCAATGACCTGCAAGTAGGTTGCAGTCTCCCCTGAAGCAGTTATGGGAGGTTGCAGAACCAGGTTTCTGCAACTGAAGGGATATTCGTGAAGTGGCGTCGAGTATTTACTTCTACTGTATATCAATCCTATAAATTTTCGTGCATAATAACTTCATGCAGATGATTAGTTTACATAATTGCATAAACTTTAACATATAACACTATATCATACAGGGCTTCACATAATTCAATGAAAATCATACATAATCAGATACATAACAGTAGAAAATTAGCATATCCAGAGATACAATACCTCGCCAAAACTTCTTGTTTATTAAATAGATCTCAATTACATTCACTTTTATGACTTGTGAACCTAGCTTCAGGTGGTTTGCGCACTCAGTTTCAGACTCTTCAAGATCTCCGCACACTCAGTTGCGGAGCCTTCTCCAAAATCACAGACCATAGATGCAAATACAGAGATTTAGTTCACTTATGATATTTCATTGCTTTTTTTTATTTGCAAAGTATTACATATCCTTTTATACAATTCATATATACAAAAACCATGGTCCATATACCATGGATCCATAAAACAAGGACTACTACCTGATACCTGTTACGAAATAAGGATTTTATCCCATCCTAAAAGCCCTAAAAGTCCGTGCGATGAATATATCTTCGCCAGCTTCACGTGGTCCGCTCCTTCTTTCGCGGGGTCTTTTACCCAAAACTTGGACCAAGTTGGGCCATGCCCAATAGAATTCCATGTGGCACTACCATGTTAGCTCGAGTATGTGTTTTGCGAAGTTTTAGTGTCTACGGATAAATGCTTAAACCCCTAGACTAGTAGCTAAGTCTATAACAACTGTTTAAAAAGTTCTCTACTTTTCATATGATCAATACATTAAATAAGAGGCAAAGAAGCCTACCTGTAGCCTTCGCTTGCTCCTTATCTCCCTTGACTAATTATGTCGCTCCTCCCCGTACTTAATCCGCTTCAACAGTACCTGCACACAGACAAAAGACAACAACCAATCAAAGCATATGATAATCATCTATTGATTAAACATAACATAGAATCAAGTACATGATACACATATGCAAGCATAAATGAATAACACAAGCATATGGAAAAAGCTTTGAAAACTTTATTAGTAAAAGGAAGAGTTACAACCCATTGCTCGATTCAGCATCACCCATCCAGTTCAATCCCATCCTCTCCTCATAACAAGTAAGACATTTTGACATCATTACAATACTTGAAATCAACTCAAGTCTCATACTAACAACATCTCCTTATAATTCAATAATTTCTAGCCCCTGATCACTTAGATGAGTAGTCTTTTTTTAGGTGAATGAAGGAAGTTATGCCATAAATGGTGATAATGAATGCCCTCCCAAACTTAGAATTTAGTTCCATGGAGGAATGGATAAAGGAATTGATGTTACTTAACTCCCTTCCTCATCCAAATATGAGCTCAAAGGAGTAGATAAACTTGGGAAACTTCTAGATGCATCCAATGGATAAGAATATTCCCAAACCCCAATGCAATTTCGCTCAAATTCGCCCAACGCAGGCCAAAGAGGGCTCAAGTGCGCTGCATAGCACCCTATCAGTGTATGGTCTGCATTATGGCACACCCTAATGAAGGCCTGCCTTCTCTAATCTTCTTAGAGGCAGTTTCTGGATGATTTCAATCATGTAACTTCTTGGGAAGCTAGGCATTCTGATGGTTGAATTCTTTAGGGCATGTAACAACTGAATTATGGTTTGATGGGCCCTAATAGTATTGATCTGTAAGTTGGGGTTGATGTGTCCAAATGGATCTATAACAGTTTCCCCCTAAAGCATGAAGTCGTAAATATGTATGTCGAGTGAAATGCTTTATCATGTGGAGAGGAGGTTTCAAGGCGGAAGGTGACCTGCATCAATTACAATACATATATCATGATAATTTGATTTTTCTCATGAACTTGCTGAGGGAAGGCATACCCATTCTCAACTTATAAACTTTCATTACATGTACAAATATAGTCATCTACAGATATAGACCCATGAATGGATGACCATGAATGTAAGGCCATTGTACATTTGATTTAGTACTCCTGAAAATATCGCAACCCAGATGGATGAAACTAGATCCGGGGTCTTCAATCTCATTCAATCTTTCACTCAAGTACAAGTCTAACCATGTGAATAGATGTTCTGAAGTCGAACATGGAAAGACATCGTCTGATTACCAGCCAATGATGTAAGCCGTTAACAGACGCGAGAGGAATCACTGATAATGATAATGACCCTCAAGGTACTACAATACATTTCGCATGGTGTGAATAAATGATTTGATGTCAAACACCATACAAAGTTTTTCGTTCGAAGGCCAGTGATGTCAACCTATCGCCGGAAGCGAGAAACCTACCATTGATGTATGCAAGCCTCAAGGTACTGAAGGGTTGTTTGTAAGTCAACTTCTTGGATAATGTGCTGATGTCGACAAGAAGTGACTCGTCACAGGAGGGCCTTGATGTATCCCACATCAACAAAACGAAATGAAGTAAATGATTTTGGAGATGAAAAATCGACTGACGACAAAAGGTTCAGGAATGGCAGTCATGAAAATGAAGGTTTACGGTATTGCAAGGGATGAAGTTTGAACTGAATGACTTCTCTTGAACATACAAACACTAAGATGAATTGGTAGCACTGACCCAAAACAAAGTAATGGATGGTATGATAGACCAATGGTGTGATAACCATCAAGCTGAATGTCCCAACCCACATGTCATGGTGATGAGGTGAAAGTGTCATGTTCAAGAGCGACTTGCTACCATAAAGTGTTTTCCCCTTTTTCCGATTTTCCCCAGTCATTGCTGACCAGTACCTCTTTATTTTTTATCAATCTTGAGGAGGATAACATATGCTTGTTGTATAATTTAAGCCTTCGAGTGAATCCATCGCTATTTGATGCTTTAACGAGTCTAGCGAAGGTCAAACTCGGTCTTGTCTAGATGGACAAGTTTTGTCACTATTTGATGTTTTTAACGAGTTTAAAAACAAAGACAACTTGGTCCTTTTCATGTTTAAGGAGGTTGAAAAGGAACGAAAAGGAAACTCCACAAGTTATTTTTCGTAAGTTAAGCTCTCAAGTCTGAAAAAGCGTAAAATAATACAAGAGAGATATCGTTTCCAATCCTTTAACGAGCTGGAAAAGACAAGCGCTCGGCAATCTTTTCATATTTAGAGAGTCTAAAAAGAGCTTAAAGAGAACTCCATTTTGAGGAACGAGTGGTGTCTATGGTAGCAACTGGTTCCGTTGATGTTGGAACTTCTCAAAACATGTTGATTGATGTGAAGAGGCTGGCTAATAAGAACACTCATTGCAACTATTCCTCAAAAAGGGTAAAACAACCAAGTGAAAGCGTATGATCGGCCAATTAGATAGTGATGATGGAGGGAGAAAAAACCAAGTCTCATCTGACAAAAGAGGTTGATAGAATGGCAATCACGAGGGTTAAAAATGGAAACAGATTCATTTTTAGACAAGCTTGAACCTTAGGGAACTATGCTTGGATTTAGTTTCATGTTTACACAAGCTTGAAACAAAAAACTATGCTTGAATTCAATTTCATTTTTACACAAGCTCGAAACGAAAAACTATGCTTGGGATTGGTTTACATGCCCCCAGCATGATGAAAAGGAGAGTCTCCTGTAACCAGATGGAAGTCGTTGCGGTGAAGCAGGACGGTTATCCAACACTTTTTTGGCTTTGTCCAGATAGGGACAAAGGTGAATGGGGTGATTCCCTTCACATAACATACAAGGAAACTTAACTTTACCATTAGGTGCATGCCCCCTAAGCTTCATTACATTTACCTAGGTAGCCTACTCGCGGCTATGAGGTAAATGGAATGAAGGTTCACTTATGAGATCATGTGAAAGATTCGACTGGTATTCTACGAGATCTAATCAAAGATTTGACTTGGAACTTTGCTCCAAGTTGACTCTATGGGACCTTGTTTCATTTTTTAATGAGCTTGACACAAGACAAGGAACTCTGTTGAGATTCCTTGTTTCATTTTTTAACAAGCTTGACACAAGACAAGGAACTATGCTCATATTCCTTGTTTCATTTTTTAACGAGGTTGACACAAGACAAGGAACTATCCTCGTGGGCCTGTTTCATTTTTTAACGAGGTTGACACAGTAAAAGAACTATCCTCATATCCTTGGTTTCATTTTTTAATGAGGTTGACACAAGACAAAGAACTATCCTCATGAACCTGTTTCATTTTTTGATGAGGTTGACACAGTAAAAGAAGTATCCTCATGTTCCTTGATCACAACTCATAAGAAGTCATGAAGGAGAGATCTGGTTCCAATGCCCCCAATACATGATGTACAACATCACTAAAATGATCATCAGTTGATGTAGGTATGGAACGGGTTGCCACATAATCAACCCATGGGGGGATGATACCATTGGTATAAATGGACCATTTAGGGAAGATGGTTGATGGGAAGCCATATTTGGACCGGGAAATGAAATTTGGTCAACTGTGATAATTCTGCCTTCATGCGGGAAACAAATCACTCGAAAGAGTGTTGAAACAATAGCTCCCATGTCATAAACATAGTCGCGCCCTAGAAGTAAATTGTAATCTAAATGGCCTGGGACTACCATCACGTTCAGATAAATGATTTTTCCTCCCAAAGTAATAGGTAAATGTGGAAGGATCCCTAATGGTTTATTGGTTCCTTTATTAAAAGCCAACAGATTCTGGGTAACTAGCACAAGCGGCGGCGAATCGAGCACTTGCCAAGTAGTTGAGGAAAGGATGCTTACTAATGCACCTTCATCTATAATAGTGCCAGATACAATCATATTACAAACCTGTACTATGATCTGGAAAGGCACGTAAGAAGGAAGACAGAATCCTGCCAGTCGGTTCCAATCAAAGGAAGTGACTAGACTACTTGGAGGGGGTACCGTAGAAACAGGAGAATTAACCCCTTGAGTTACGAGAGCTGGAGGATTTTCCTCCTGTCTTGATGGAACGGGAGGATTGCCCCCAAGCTCATTTGAATATGAAGAAACAAAAATAACTTGAGTGGTATCATATTCACTCTCTTTGGGAAAGGTACGATTTATTGAAGGTGAAATCGGGTCAACTATTACCTCGACCTGTTGATTTTGGTCAGTCAATTCATCAACTAGTGAAGGATTTAGGGAGAGTTTCCTGTAACCAGATGGAAGTCATTGCGGTGAAGCAGGACAGTTATCCAACACTTTTTTGGCTTCATCCAGATAGGGACAAGGTGAATGGGGTGATTCCCTTCACATAACCTACAGGGAAACTTAACTTTACCCTTGTTTCCCTAAACTTTATTACCACTAGTTGATGGTGTGTCACCAACATGATCATGAGAAGTTGATGACACAGGATGATGTGAACAAGAAGACCAATCTTCTAAGATTTGAGGAATATCAGGACAATTTCGAAGAAGATGGTCTCCCGCACAAAGTTTGCATGGATATCGAACTTTATGAAGCTTGACAAACAGTTTATCATTCGATGTTGCATTCAAAGCAATGGTTGCTTGGTTGGCCCTCTGCTGAATTTGCTTCTTCTTCTTCTTCTTCTTCCCTTTCTTCTTCTTCTTAGCCTAGTACCAATACTTTCACCAGGCGAAGAGGAAGAAGGGGAGGAAGAAACAATCGAGGAAGAAGGCAATGGGTCAACTTTAGGATCAACTAGAGGTTGATTTTGTCCAATTGGAGGAGTACTTGATTGCAGAGAAATCACGACATTTTGAACCAAGGAGGTTAAAAACAACCATACTGGCAAGCCAATGGTAAATCCCGGAAGGGACAATGTAGCCACATATGGAGCACCAATATTTCCAAAAGGAGGAAAAGGACTAGGATTCCCATCAAAAGAAGTTCCTTGATTAGTGGACTCCGGATTTGTCGCCATATGTTTCAAACTAAGATCAACTAAGGAGTGAGCATGGAGGATGTTATCCACGGTCAATTAATTTTATTTTAATCAAAGTAACATAACAAAACAAAAGAGGGATAATCTAGGCAAAAAGGTTTACGAAGCAACTGTGAACTACAGAATACCTCCTGGCGAACCAAGAAGTACGAGCAGGCAATCTCCCCGAATGCTATGTTCGGTGTATCACAGTGTGAAAGGCAGCCGACTCGGTTACCTAAGGATGGATATAAACCTAGAGTTGTCCTCCCATATATACCTGAAGGTACGTGGAGGCCCAGTCCGTATAAGTGTTGTCTAATGCAAAACCACACAGTGAGAGAATTCCCATATACTTTACGTACTGTAACACTGCCCTATATACCCGAAGGTGCTTGGACGAGCTACTATATACTCACGTACATGGAATGAGGTATCACACTTGGGATGTATTGCAAACAAGTTAGCGACAACTGCATTGTTTTGTGACGTCGGAACATGTCTCTAGCCTAGACCTCTAAATGTTTTTCGTTAGGTGACAATGATCCATTAGGTAAATTCAGATAAATTTTAAATTGATCTTCTTTATAATTTGCCTTTCAAGGTTCACCACATGATGTATGTTTGCAATTCCTAAAATGCAACTAATATGATAAACATTCTTTCCATTCAATTTAACAATGAAAATCCTTAGCTAGTAGGGATAGAGCAATCCAAAGAGCACAACTAATGCAATTTCCCTAGCTATTCCTTTCAAGCATTCACAAACTACAATATGAATGATTCAAGTTTTTCTTTTCAAATCCCTTAATGTTATGAAGAACAAAAAGTAAATATGCATAATCGATCAAAAATATCTTTTCATAGAAATGACGATTTTGCGACAATTTATTTTCAAGGAAAGGAAGAATTTACGACACTTTCAATTTCAAATAAATGAGGAATTATGACACTTTCGATGAAAAGACAAACCATATGCACATATAAATCAATCGATCTTTTATGAATGAAGACTTTACAACAATTCAGTTTTCGAAGGAAAAGACGACTTTACGACACTTTCTTTCGACAAAGATAAATCGACCAAAAACTAACTTTGACTATAGACTAATAATGACAAAGAAAACATTAAAGAAACATTAATCAATCCAATCAAAGTAGGGTTGGCTAAGGAGATGAAAACCTATTTTCTGAGACATGACATCATTGACATTCAGCAAGCAAGAAATTAGAAGAATTTTGGAAAAAACTTAATCCAAAGGTGGGAATTTGACCTAAGGTTGATCAGCGCAGGTCAACAGGGGCTAACTACGCTACAGAGCACTGTCTCTCACTAAAGCCTGCGCTGATTTCAATGATTTCAAGATTGAACGACGCAGGTCAAAGAGGGAATATCTGCACTGATCAGCACAGGTCAAATAGGGCCCAATTACGCTAATTGAAATATTTCAAGGTTAATCAGTGCAGGTCAAAGAAGGCCTAACTGCGCTGCAGAGCACTATCTCTAAGGCTAGCTTGCGCTGATTCCTGTGAGGCCACTCAAGAGTCATCTAACCTCAAATTTGACCAAAATTAAATGCAAAAGACTGAATTACAAAAAGTAAAGTATGTCAAGCTGTCTAAGGAGATGGATTAGCTACTAATATGGATAATCACTCCCTAACAGAGTTGCCAATTTGTTTTGGGAATTTTTAGTGTCTACGGATAAACGCTTAAACCCCTAGACTAGTAGCTAAGTCTAGAACAATAGTTTAAAGAGTTCTCTACTTTTCCTATGATCAATAGATTAAATAAGAGGCAAAGAAGCCTACCTATAGCCTTCGCTTGCTCCTTATCTCCCTTGACTGATTCTGTCGCTCCTCTCCATACTTAATCCACTTGAAGAGTACCTGCACACAGACAGAAGACAACAACCAATCAAAGCATATATTAATGATCTATTGGTTAAACATAGCATGGAATCAAGTACATGATACACATATCAAAGCATAAATGAATAACACAAGCATATGGAAAAAAATTTGAACACTTTATTAGTAAAAGGAAGAGTTACAACCCATTGCTTGATTCAGCATCACTCCTCCAATTCAATCCCATCCTCTCCTCATAACAAGAAAGGCATTTTGAAATCATTACAATACTTGAAATCAACTCAAGTCTCATACTAACAACATCTCCCTATAATTCAATAATTTCCAGCCCCTTATCACTTACATGAGTGGTCTTTTTATAGGTGAATGAAGGAAGTTATGCCATACATGGTGATAATGAATGCCCTACCAAACTTAGAATTTAGTTCCATGGAGGAAGGGATAAAGGGATTGATGTTCCTTAACTCCCTTCCTCATCCAAATATTGGCTCAAAGGAGTAGATAAAATTGGGAAACTTCTAGATGCATCCAATGGATAAGAATATTCCAAATCCCCAATGCAATTTCGCTCAAATTCGCCCAGTGCAGGCAAAAGAGGGCTCAAGTGCGCTGCATAGCACCCTATCAGTTTATGTTCTACATTGTAGTGCACCCTAATGAAGGCCTTCCTGCGCTAATCTTCTTAGAGGCAGTTTCTGGATGATTTCAGTCATGTAACTTCTTGGGAAGCTAGGCATTCTAAAGGTTGACTTCTTTAGGGCATGTAACAACTGAATTAGGGTTTGATGGGCCCTAATAGTACTGATCTGTAAGTTGGGGTTGATGTGCCCAAATGGATCTATAACAGTATGGGACCCACCTATCCCTTCTCCATCATGATTTGCGACATTTCCATGTTATGTTTGTTGCCAATTTTTGAATATCTGACTTGGTTCACACATGTGGATCCTTGTTTCAAACTAAGGGGGATTGAGGTGCACCTATGTCATTGATCAACCTTGATCACGATCACATTGTCATAATGTAGAATTCTTTTAAATTTGAGTTCCTTGAGAATCTCCACATTGTACCCCCCCTCCCTCCCCATTAGCTCACAATGGACAATGCGGGGTGCAGAGAGAATATGGGTCGTTGATCTAACGATGCTTCAATGAGAGGGTGATCCGATACAAAATGGATTCACCCATTAATTTAAGGCCTTGGAAAATAGGAAATTTCATGAAATTTCCCATCATCTCCCCACCACCACCACCTTTTCTAAGTTACACTAGACATTGATTACAGTGGTGAGTGGTGGCAGTAACAAGGTTCCACACCAGAACCACGATTAGGTCAACCTCTCCTTCACCAGTGTGCCTATAATACACACTCAAACCTCCAAGGGTAAGCATTAGGTGGTAGTAAGGTCACATGGAAACCACGTGGCCTCTACATCACCCGAAAAGTCATTAAGAAGTGGTGGCCTACCCCAAGTCCAATTCATCTTTCCTAAGGTCATCATCACTACGATGTTCATGTTTAATCAAGAAAAAGAGGTAGAGAGAACTGTTATGGATCCATGTGGCTATGTGGGAACCATCAGGTTCCTCCCTTCAGTGTTATGCAAAATTTTTACGTTATATCTAATCTCAGAGTAATCAAGGGCTCCTCAAATGTCCACAAACTCATAAGAAAAAAAGTGAATTTTCCCTTGTGCCTATGATCCAATGTTGTTTGGCCTCATCTTGAACCTCTAGTTAAGAAAGGTGCACGTCCCAAATTCTAAGTTCAATATTCTGTTCATTTCCATTATGTACATGCCCTACCCATCCAGATGCCCAAATCATAGGATGTATCCACAAAAGAGTTTGGAAATCAACCCCCTCATAAATCCAAACATAATTGACACTTGGAAAATAAGGCAGTATCCATCCTAAATACAATGTCTTTTTAGATAACATCCAATCTTGATAAATTCTAGATTTATACTATGGCTTGAAGAGAAGGAAAAACTTAGGGATATGTTGTAGGGGCTACAACCACCCTCCAATTTTTTTCCTTGTCTTCGTTTTGGAGGCTTCCTACCAACCTTTCCCAGCAGCATGTCTTGCCTTGTCAAGTACACAAGATTCAGTGATTTTCTTGCAGAATGACAGTTTGTCCATGAGAGCTTGTTGCATCCCCCTCACAGGTTGTTTCTCCGGACTTGCTCGAGCTGCAGGTTGAGGAGATCCATCAAGAAATTGCACAATTCTAGAGGGAAACTAGCCTTC
The DNA here is from genome assembly GCA_031772625.1 of Pinus tabuliformis. Taxonomy (NCBI): domain Eukaryota; kingdom Viridiplantae; phylum Streptophyta; class Pinopsida; order Pinales; family Pinaceae; genus Pinus; species Pinus tabuliformis. The sequence goes on along the minus strand of CM062814.1, from coordinate 528,931,754 downwards.
CCTCCAGAAATTGCAAAATTCTGTCTAGCAACCTGTTGGGCTCCAAAATTGTGCAAATCTGCCTGTCATTGTTCACTGAGAAAATAGCGCAATTCCTCCCAACAAGGCTTCTCAGCCTAGAAATTGCGCAATTCTAGGCAACAGTCAGCTGCTCTACTTAGAAATTGTGCAATCCCTCTGGGAAGCCAACCCAACTCCCTCCTAGAAATGCACAGTTTTCCCCTCAACTGAGCACACTGTTGCATATATAGTTGGGTTGATTGGTTCCACCCGAGACCAAGAAAACTTGACTTGCATGCATGGGTTGCTTTTTCCTGGAATAGAAAAAAGCAACATGCAAAAAGCATCCCTAGATTTTAGGGAGCTATTTTTCGCAGTTGGAGGTTACACGCAAAGATCATTTTATAATCTTTCCTCCAAGTGTCGCTTTTTGCTAGATTTGTGGCATGCGCATCATGAGCCTCAAAATTATTTATTTGAGACTTCAGAGCTCACTCATTCACATCGATCTTGGAGTTCTAACATCCCACAGCACATCGAGGAGTTTTCGGCACATCCAGCTCAACTATTCACGGGTAAGTTTTCTTAACTTGTGTTTTGCAACATTTATGTCGCTTTTTGTGTTTTGGCTTGTTTGAGTGTTTTTTTCTTGATTTTTGTGAACTCTTTCTGTCGTTTACACGCATACTATCATGTACTAGCACCGTTTCAGTTTTCGTTAGCATCTCATTGTTGTCGCATGCATGAAACTGTTTTGCACGAACAGTCTCCGATTCGATGACTTGCTTCACCCACATGCATGTTGTTCTATTTTCTTAATCTTTCATTCACTTTTTGCATGCACGATCATTCACTCCTTCTTACACTCAGTATCTCCATTTATTCACTTTCACATTTTCTTTCAGTTGCCTGTCGACGGGTCTGGGTAGCCTTGGCCCGGACTCTGCCTCACCAAGATAGCATTGCGAAATCCTAAGAAGGAAGGCTTTGTCTTCCCCTCAAGAAATGTGCATTTCTGCCCAGTGACTGTCCTCTAGTCTTGCATTGTGTAATTCTAAGGGACAGTGACTGTTGGCCCAGAAAATTGTGCAATGCAGTCACTGGGCCTACAACCACTGCCAGCTGAAATTGCGCATTGCGAAGTTCCAGCAGCCAGTAGGATGGCCTGGATTGCGCAATTCTAGCAGCCATCCAGCCTCCCCAAGCAGCCCAGACTACCTTTTGCGCAGTTCTGGCAGCCAGTCTCCCAGCCTCCCAGAAAAAATTGCGCAATCCTTGCCAGTCAATCGCCAAGTATGTTGCATGTCACTCAATTTTTCTTTGGTTTGCGCTAACAAATTTCTTGCCATGCATGTCACTTTGTCTCCAGATCTAACAGGTGTTCATCCACCTCTTAACAATTTAGTATCAATGGCCTCCAAGAGACCAGGATCAAAGGACACTGACGGAAGTGCAACTGGAGCAGCATTTGAGCGAGTGTCTGCAAGTCTACCGATCTATGAAGATACCAAGCTGATTGTAGACAAGGACATCAAGCTGAAATGGCAAGAGGTCAATGATGCATTTGCAGGCACATTTGGGGAAGACCTCAAAGACCTCCAAGTCTATTTGAACATGCACAAGTCTGGCTTGTACTGCATTGCATGCAGATATCTCGTGCTCCCATGCGCAGACATGATACATTGGATCGTCTCGCACACTAATCCTAAGACAATGACATTGAGAAATGTCAGTAGGACGATATTGCTACCTTCAGGGCACAAGATTATGATGATATGTATCATATGTCGAATCCTGTGATCATCATGGAGACTCCCTTCAGCATACCAGTAGCAATTCCAACTCCAGAGACATTTTGAAGAACTGGGTGAAGGAGCCGACTAAATTCAAGACGACACCCAACCAGGTCTACAAGATGAAGACACTGTGGAAGGCGTATCAATACTTGGTCATCTTTTCATGTCAACTGTATGGCCAAGAAATCATGGAAACCTTCCCACAGAGTTGGGTGATCATGTTGGACCAACTAGCTAGAGAAGGAAAGGCATGCAACTGGTCCGACATGTTGGCTCATCAGCTGAAGGAATAGGTAACAAGGGCTCGATAGCTACCTAAAGGTATGCAAGCATAAATCTACATGTCCACCTACATCTTGGATGCAATCTATTCCCGTCAGGAGTTCTTCGGCTTGAAGTGGGCATGGACATCGACGGAGACTGCTATGAACACTTATTGTAAGAAGTTGTATGAATGCAACTTTAAAGGAGTTATCACACAGTTGTCCGATCATTTTGTCACCCCGGTTTACAAGATGATATTCGAACAGGATCCACCCTACATGTCGAAAGAAACAATGGAAGAACTAATTGACATAGCTGATTGGTATCCCTCACCGTCCAGCACCTTCATACGGATGTACAACAAGGAGAAGCCTCTACATGTTCTACCAAATTTTTCCTTGGACAAAATCGTTTTGCAGGAAGTATCATATCACATCTCGACAAGATTGGTAGCTAGGCTGCACCAGAAGAAGAAGGCACCTTGGCTTTCTCTTCTGTTGTGGATTGGGTTATATGAGATATTGAGTTTCAAGCATGCGGATGTTGAGGCAGAGCAGATGAAGAAGTATCCATTCGACCTCTGAATTTACAATCCGTATGACCTGCATTGTCTTGTGAAAGATCATTGCGTTAGAGTAAAGTTCAATTGGATCCACGGGGCATGTCATTGGGCAGAGGAAGACCCATGGAGGTATTGTTACAACTCCTCCAGACTCAATGAACCAATCAGCCTTGTTATGGAATGGATAGCGAAGCAGCATGAAGCATCATCTCAGAGAGCAGCAAAAGTGAACATACCGGTGTGCAAAAAAGGCAAGAGGAAGATTGTCGATCTCATGGAGGAATAGAAAAGTTGCAAGTTCCGAGCAGACCCACTTGTGTATAAAGTAACATTCGCCATAGAGGTGAAGAGGCAACAGTGTGACAACAGAAATGCGCAATGGTAGAGAGAGAAACGGAGAATGGAGGAAATAGAGAAGGATTTGCATGACTTGAAGGAGAAACTCCAGAAGGAACAGGAGCTGCACAGATAGGAGAAGGAAGTGTAGCAGGAATAAGTACAGCAGGGGACGCAACTTGTACAAACAGATGAAACTGTGCCTATACAGGTAGAGGACTCGTCAGAACAGTTGGCATCAGGTAGACAATGTGAACCATTGTAGGAGCAGGACTTCATTTGGGAGATAGAGAAAGCACTTGAACAGATGGATACAAATATGGAGCAACAAGAGTTAGAGCAATACTTTGACCTCATGCCTCATCACCAAGAGGTCGAGCCACCAGCTTCACCACATCCAAAAGAGGAGCAAGTCCCAAGTGACCAAGGAGACACTGAGATCCTTGGAAATCAACCAGAAGGGGAGATGCACAACATCTCATTTGACGAGTCTCAACATAGAGTTGTGAAATCTCACAGAGTGTTGAATCCAGATGATCATACATCTCCTACGCAGTTCGGGGAATGAGTGATCGTGAATGACATGCAAAAACATCCAGTAGCATTGGCCGACACTGGCAGAGCATATGCCGAAGACACTAGCTCAAGTGTTCACTTCCTGATAGCTTAGAATGAGCGAATGGCGAAGGAGCTACAGGCAACCAAGCAGGGGGAGAATTGGTTACAGCGTCCGCTGGAGAAAATTTGAAGAAGGAAATACTGGATGAAGTAATGTCCCTTGACATAGTCATGTGGGCATTTTATTCCAAGTTTGGTACCATGCATAAGGCAGTCATTCATCTCAACGGATGGCAGCATCAATGTGCTAGAAGAGCACGTATCTTGTCGAGCGTGCATGTTGTTGTTGATTACATGCAAAAATGGATGATGAGATACAAGGGAGACCTGCTTCACTTGCCTAAGATGATGAAGCCCAGAGCGGTCAAACTGAAGGCACACATCCAGAGTCAGATCTAGAACTATGAAGAGCTCATGCAGCTCATCACTAGTCTACAAGCTTCCCATGCATGTTTATTCAAGAGTATGGATATTGTTGTGTGCACACATGCGATCCCATCTATTGGGACAGTCATCCATGTGAAGACAAAGGCATAGGTCCGACTAGAGCTTGACTCATACTTTGACGAGTTGACGTGCATAGCCACCAACCCAGACTTTTCCATCAGTGCAGACACCATGCACAAGTATGTTGTTGGTCCAGCCACACTCAAGACAATGATGCGCATGCTATCAGACGAGTTAGACAAAGGATACCTAGCAGTGTACCTGGATGTTATGGAGGCAAGAGTCAGGTTCTAGAAATATGTCACCTTAGACTACATAGACACCATAGCAAACTACTAATTTTGGCATCAGTTTGCTACTGTTGACGACCATGAGGATGTCAAAGAGTTGGTCTTCCAACAGTTTTCCAAGTCATAGTGATGTCTTGCATGGCTTGCTCAAGCCATTTTTTCTCACATGGGTGCATGTGCATTATAATGTAACGTCTTTTCAAGTGTAAGTTCAAGTGTCGATAGTTGGATGTAACAGTCATAGAGTAGATGTTGAGTCATGAGGGTAGATGAACTGTCACAAAGGGGAATGTCAAGGGCCAACCCACCCTTTGGTATAAATAGTCCTTCATAACTCATTGTATAGGCTTTTGGTCAGCCAAGCTTCCAATAAGACTATCTTAGAGAGAACTTGGACAATATTGTAATGTGCCTTGGCTTCTCAACCGCACAAAGCTAGTATATCTCTTTGGAGGAGTAGGCAGTTGTGGTTGTAACATTCCGTTATCGGAACTAGTGGTTGGACATGGATGTATTGTATGACTGGAACTTACACTTCTTAATATAATAGAGCCAGCACATTTCATGCATATGTTGTATTGTATTCTAGCTATCTTGTTTACTCTAAATGGTATATGTATATGTTTGCTTACGTATGTATGTATGGACTATATTGTATAAGTATGTATGAATCTTACTGAAATGTGCTGATTGGTTTAACCATCACTTTGGATTGTTAGCTAACTTTCTTTCCAATTTGTGATGCATCTTCGCTTGTGTGTTCCCTTCCAAGCCATGTTCTATCACAGGTTTCTAATGGGGCACACTCACCCAACTCTCTGTGTGTTAGAACCGTTCATGCACCTTCCTGGTCTTGCCGCAACTATCACACCCTTGCTACCAACAGGGACATCTTACTTGCCTCTGTGCGAAATTGCGGTCAAGGCATTACCGTACGACCCACTGGTGGGACTCCTACACCAAACACTCTGAGGTCTAATTGGGACTTCTTATTGGGGAGATCCCTTGATATGTTGGTGGGTCTAGCACCGTCAATAGGATATTTATTAAAATTTCCTAAAGACCGAGACTTTTGTCAAAACACTCAATCTCTATAACAATGGTCAAAACCTTAGCAACAACCCTCAAATGTGCTCTTCCATTTCCATAAGAACTACAAGGCACCAACATAACTCAACTTATAAAGTATTCTAAGCAATCGAGAGAAGTGGCTCCAAAGGCTAGATTTCACCAAAAAGCTTCAAACCAAACCTTGATCATAGAATAACAAGATCTATCAATAATACATAAGTGTGAATAAGTTATAAAATCATTGCATTACTCTTAAACCAAGTAACTATTAACAAAAATTAAATTATCATTTAACATCTATCACATAAGTAACCTTCTCATCTTGTGAGATAATTTTAAGTGTGTCGACATATCAGATGGTTGGAAAAACTCTTGCAATAACAAGTTCACAAGGAGATTTCATACAACCAAACATAATCATATAACAACCTGTTGTGTTGTACAACAACCCCCCAGTTCTAAATTTTTATCAAAAAACTTTAAATAGAAATGGATCCCTTTTTAAGACTTATTTGAATTCAATGATTCAATAATAATTGCATACTTGGATTTAATTATTTAAACACATGGAAATCCTTTTCAAAAGGTCTAACCTGATAGAACTAATATTCGAAACATTTTGTTACAATATGATATAATATGATACATCCTTCTTTGAAAAACCCTCATAAGCAAATATTCGATCCGATAATGCGATCAGAGATCGCATATCCCAAAGTAAAAAAGGATGCATCCCAAAAGGTCTATTCTAAACCTCCGATCCGATAATGTAATAACAATCGGAAATCACACATACCACATGACACATAGCGAAAGCCCTTTCGATTTCCCCAATTATGATATCATAAAGTAAGGCACGAGTTTCAAGAAAAGAACGTAAAATGGTATTATTAGCAGGTGTAAATCTTAAAAGCAATAAATCAAACGATCTGCTGATTATTCCTCCACCTTATTATATTCCTTACCTTTATCGCAATCGAGGCTATCAACCCAAAACGTTAAGCCAAACCAATAAACCTCCCAATTGCGATTTGTGATTTATCATTGATCGTTGATCGGGAAGATCAAAAGATACGTTTTAAAGGACCATCAAGCATATGTGTGATGCGACAGATAATTAGTACATTTATTAACTACGATTGGCGGTTATGGTGGTCATTAATTTTGCAGTTAAGGGTGAATCCTTCGAGGATTTCACCCATGGTAATACTTAATTACATTTCGTTTATCATACATGAATTACCTTAACTCTTTTCATTTCATATTAGCTTTGAGTGGTCATATTTCTCTGTTACATTTTTCATTGGTTGTGCATAGCTACTCTGAGATGATGAATCCAGAGAAAATGGGAAAGAAGGTGAAAAAAACCAAGGCCCCTATCGTAGTCAAAGAACCAGAACCAAATAAGAAAGGGTTGATATTAGATACTACCTGCCTCGGCTTAGGAAAAGCAAGCTGGGAGAGTATCTACAATTTGTTGGAAGCAGAGGAGCCTGAAGAACTCGAAGAAGAAGCAATAGCAGATTCCACGAGCAAATCAGAGAATACTCTTAAAGAATTGCCTTGCTCATATCTACATAGAATAGCAGAGTGTGCCAAGGTTTTACCCTATAACGATGTGGTCAGGTGGATTGTTGAAAGAATTGCGACCACAGACAAAACATTCTCTACAGCCGATGGAAAAGTGTTCGAGTCGTTTAGAGCAGAGGATATTAGACGAATGTACCATTTACCTCAGCTGGAGAAGCGGTATAACAAAGCACTTTTGGAGGCTTTTGCCAAGGAGAACGACATTGAATTTGACCCTATCAAACAATGGAGGCATTTCCCAACTAAGCACAAACACGAAACATCGGGTATGTACTCTGTAGATTCATTGATCTCTCCTTATTCTTATGTTGGTGCATTGATGTGCAGACTCTTCGGAGTCCATGATTCTGCTAAATTCTCTATAGATATGGTCCCATTAATGGAGGCTGCAATTCATGGCTATATCATGGACTGGAAAAACATTTTGTATGATAAAATGGCCACCGAGATACTTGAATATAGAAGAAATAGGTTTGTTTCTACCCAGGTGATACCTCCCTTTTACATGAGTGCCTATATTATGGACACTATTTGTTTTAATTATGAATACCCCATTCTCGAATGGAAATGGACTCCATAGGATTCCAATCCTATTCACATCTATCATAAGGAGCTATGGAAAGCCCATTATAAGAACCATCTGTATAGAATTTGTCATGGTTTTATTCTTCTCGTGTATTATGCCATATTCAATAAGCCTGCTCCTAGGTTATCCGAAGAAGCATCAGTCGACCTAACTGCAATTGGTAGTTCGTTTGGAGAAGAAAGAATCACCTATATAAGACTTTTCGGCAGCATTTCCAACCCTCATGTTCTTCCTCTGAACATCCATAATAAACTGTTGGCCAGGGAATTAGCACATCAGATAACAGTTGAAGGTATGTCAAGGACTCTTAGGGATTCCAAGAAGCACATGTGGCTGACATTTCCTCTTCGATGCGGTGCTTTTACTCTGCATGATTTCAAACATGCAGAGAAGGAGGCCGAGAAAATAAAGTTGTTAAAACTTGCAACTATCCTAAAAAGGCAGTACGATCCTAGAAAGGTTGCCTACAATGTTACCTCTCAAGCTAAAATCACCAAATTTGATCATGAGGAGGATAGATTCGATGACTTGTTTGTTTCTTCAGAAGTATTTTCTCTAGTCAAACATATGGCCAAGATTAAATTGGGAGCAGAAGGACTAGAGGAATTCTATAGGCTCAGGGCGCAAATATTGGAAACACTTCCTCTAGACTTATTGAGTACAACCTCTATGGAACAACCTCAAGTCCATAGTGAGGAGAAAATTGTCGAGAACACTCCCGAAATTGAAAAGATTCCTAAGAAGGAGAAGACACCAGAAAGGGAGCAGAAGAAAGTAACAGCTAGTGAACCCCTTGATACAGATATTAATATTGATCCAGGTTAATCAAGGAATGGGAACATTTTGATTCAATCATCAGTAATCCCAAGAAATCCCAAGGTTTCACTACACCAGAAGTGTCTACAGCACATAAATTAGTAGTCAACACAGTTCCAATTTTTGGAACAAGCGGCCCACCCATGTTCCAGAAAGACATAGAGATTATCCCCGAAAATCCCACTAAGGAGATTGTACTGCAAATTGAATAAATACCACCATTGGATGTCTTCTACAGTCCTAAGCATAGGGCTGTAGTCAAAATACAAAGGAAGAAGAGGAAAATTGATCACAGTCCTCTTTTGACTCCTCAGATTGAAATGATGAACGTGGTATGGAGAGAAGAGTTAAATCCCTCCGAAGATTTAACAAAAATGTCTCAGTATGCTGGAGCGTGTACAACAGCGACAATAGATAAAGCTTCACAGGTTAGCCATTTGTTGAAGGAAAAAGACTAGGCAATCATTCAGCTAGAGGCACAATCAGTGGAATGACAACAAAAAATAGAGCAGCTGGAACAGTAGTTGATGGAACAAAGGCAGCTTAATGAACAATTAAATGAGCAGTTAAAACATGAAAAGCAAAGGATTGATGAACAGGCCATCCATAAACAGCAAGAGTTGTCTCAAGCATTGAGAAAACTATAGCTATTGAGCGAGCAGGAGAAGAAATCAAAAGAAGAGCAAATCACGCAAATGAAAGATCAAATAGAGCGATTCAAAGGATATCCCCAAATAAATGAATTCAGAACTGAAGCCCTGGAAATGACCAAGGCTTTGTCCCAGCAATTGGATATTCTATGTCATAATATATCATTGGTCGTCCCCTTATGTGATATCTTGGTATCTATGATTGAAAAATCAGTGGATGCAAGGCTTGAGTTAGAGAAGGCAGATGAAAGATTAACTAATTTTCTATCATGGAAAGATTCGAAAGAGGGAAAAGCTGCCAATCTACCAAGGATACAGGAGTCACATAAGGAAATCTTGTTTTACGAATGGGAGTCTCAATTAATGAAATCTGAGAAAGCTACATCCAGATGCATAGCAGCAACAAATAATCTGATTGAATTAATCAACAACAATCTGCATTTATCTAATCTAATTACAGATTGCTCTCCAGGCACACTCCCAAAGCTAAAATTGTTGGAACAACATTGGAAACAAGAGTTGATGCAAAGAGAAAAACTGATCGGAGGCATTCAAAGCCTAACATTGGAAACGTTCTGGTTTTTCCTTGTTAAACCACACAGTCAACAAATGGCGATGAAGTGTCTCACGGATGCGATCAACTGCATGATCCCCGAACTTGTCGATGCCACATACATAGCTCAGTTACACTCTCAGATGAGTCAGCCACCAGAGGTCTAGCCAATGCTCACCATTTTTCAACTGCGATCACAAGAAGATAAGCCGATACAGTGAATCCATTCAACCGCCGTAGCACTGCTATTTTCAGGATAAATCCCATATTTTTGTGTTTTTGTTATACCAACGCATAACGACTTTCTTTCATAGTTTGTTGTTATTTGTAGTATTTAAAGACCCTTTCATGTTTTTAGAAAGGGTCCGCAATTTTGTATTAAGACTTAAATCGGAATTTGCACTACTGTACTTCCGATATATATTTTTTATAAAAGACTAGACCCGAATTCTGAATTTTGACAAAGAAGGCTTTTATGAGATTTGTACTTTTGCGTCCTGTGAAAGTATTCCCCAATTAGAAGGCAAAATTTGAATATGATTTACATCAGAGGAGATTCAAATGCATATGGTACTATTATCTATGTTTTCGCTTTATTTCTCTATGTGAATAAGCATTTATCAACTTTGCTATTATTGATATGTATATGTTTCTAAAACAATTCTTTAACTTGTCACTTTTGAATGTTTCAGAATTGTCATCTTTTAAATATATATGTCAGTGATATATTATGATCAATGCGATAGTGTTTTAATTATTACTTTTTTTAATTAATTAAACAAATTAATCATCACATGAATGCATATTTATATGTTATGAATAAGTCATCTTTATGTTTATTTGTTCATAGAAACAATAAAAAATCGCATTGTTAGAAGAATTCCCGGGATAGATTAGTTATCTTTGTATATTTTTTCACTTTAGAATAGATCACTTATCACTCTCGTTATACATTACAAACCAATCACCCACAAACTCATATATCACTAGGAAACTGGTCCCATTACATCCAGTTGGAGCCACCACACCAAACAGAAAAGGAGTTGCACTAAGGTCCGGACCGGGTGGTTTTCCCCGATGTTGATGCAGCGATTTTAGAGGCATCAACATTTTTGGTGCTAGAAGGAGAGCATTAACTGTGAATGGTGGGTAAATCCAAATCTATAGCCCATTCTGAGAGTAAATCTCCCTCAACATCTCCCCCAACTTCTCCTTCGCATTCTGAATCTCCAATTTCTAAGCGAGAAGTTGAGAAAACAACAACCACTACTGAAAACCAAAACATCTCAGATAAATCCACTCTTGAACCTCCTGAAGTTTAGTCTTTAATTCATAAACTTCAAGGATTTTCAATATCACCACAGAAATCTGAGTTATCTCAAGGCAATGTGACTTCGCACCTCTTACCAGATTACAGAGTGAAAAGCTTGGTATTGAACCCACAAAATTCCCTCTGCCTAAAAGAAAAAGAGCAAGGAAGACACCTGAAGAGTCTAATAGTGAGACTCTTTCATCATCCTCATCCATTTCATCTAATCCATTCCAAAGTCAACCATCCACTCCCCAACTCCATATTGTTGTTCAATGGAGTACTGGAACTTCAACATCGTCTTCCCAACCACTTGTAACTTCATCTGCGCTTTCTTTTGTTAGTAGCTAAACAATGGCACAAAGACCATGGAATAATCTAGGGGCAGTCACAATGCCTACACCCTTGAGTCAATTGCCAGCTCATCCCAAAAAATGGCTGCCAAAGTTTAACCCAGATATAGGCATACTGGAAGAAGAACACATAAACAACTTTATGTTGTCAGTAAACTTAAATGGAGTTGCTAAAGAAGAGGCTATTGTTAGGCTTTTCTCATATACCTTACAAGAGCAGCTAGGTCCTGGTATTTTTCATTACCATCAAGATCCATTACTAGTTGGAATATTTTCCAAGAGCAGTTCTTGACTAAATTTGGTGATGATAGGTCTACAGCGACATTAATCAATGATCTCTCAAATCTTAAAACTGAATCAAGAGAACTTATCAAAGATTTCAACTTGCGATTTAATAAGCTCTTAAATAAGATTCCTACCGCATCTAAGCCTAGTGAAGAGGTTCGAAGTGAATGGTATATATCTGCCTTACCTTCGAATATAGAAATCTTTGTTGACAGAGCTGCAAAGCCCACTTTAGCAGAGAATATGAAGGAAGCAATCGCTGTGGAAAAACGTATCATTGCCTTAGAAAAGAAAACCACCCTTGAAGAGCGAAAGTCCAAAAAAGTTACTTTTAAAGATGATTCAAAGAAGAAAGTGGCTAAAGATCCATATGATATGGAAGGTCTGCAAAAGGTTTTAAAGACTATGTCAAATGAGATGGTAGAAATTAAAAAACAAGTAGCTGAGACCTCCACTAAGAAGCCATTTAGAAACTTCAAAAGACCTAAATCAAAACCACCTAATGCTATATCTAATGCAGAATCAGATCCGGATAACGATGAAGATGAAGATACAATCTTATCATCAGAGGAAACTAAGGAAGAAGAGGTTGTAGAATGTCATGGTATGTGGGATTTTATTTTTCCTAATTCAAATACTGAAAGTGAACAAGAAGCTTTCCCAGTAAGTACCAAGAGTAAAGGAGCCACAAAGCCTGTTCAACCAACTCAAAAGAAAAAAAAATGTGAATCATACTACCAAAGATAAGGCTCCCACAAAGAAATCTACAGCAATGCCTACTCAAAATCAGCCATCATCTTCCAATCCACCCTCATCATCCAAGACATTGGTAGTTGCTGACTCTTTGGATTACAACATCATCGAAGACATGCAGAAGACGAGAGCAAATATCTCTATATTTGAGCTTAGCAAGCTCAAACACCAACATAAATTGCTACTCAAAGAATTAAATGTCGTACCTTCTTCTCCTCTTCCAAATGTTGTATTGTCCAAGGCAGCTAATGGAACAAGTAAGCCACCATCCAATAGAGTAGAAGCTACTGATGATGTGTTGATCGGAGATAGATCTAATTCTCATACCCCTCCTTTTCTTTTGACCTATGAAATTTACAATAGAAACTTGCATAATTGCTTGATAGGTTCAGGGGCTTCATCAAATATAATGGAAGTTTCAGTCTGTTCAAAATTGAATATTGAGCCTCAAAAGTTTGCAGTGCATATTATTCAGTTGGATAGAACTAAGGTTCAAGTATTAGGAGAAATCAATTCAGTTACCATTACGTTACTAGCGGATCCAAGGGTAGTTCGGAGAATTGATATATTGATTGCTGACATTCCTGAGTTTTATGGCTTAATTCTAAGCAGGGATTGGTCTGAGAAACTCCATGGTTACATTTCTACCGATTGGTCTCACATGTGGCTTCCCTATAAAGGAAAGCCAAATCAAATTAAGATCGATTGAGAGAAGCATATGACTCATACTGTAACAAAATTTGAGTAGGAAAACCAGCCTATAGCATTCAATAATAACATTCTTGGCAACTACTCATCTGAATCATTCTTTGGTAATTTTAATGCTCAATCATCACCTTTCTCAGTTAATAGTTTCACATCTCAAATAGAAAATTTTTCTCATACAAATACATCAAGGTGTGTTAATATTACTGAAGAAATTGTGAATAAAACTGTAGATAAGCTTATATTTTGGTCTTTATATTTTGATGGGTCAAAATCCAATGACAGTGCAGGAGCAAGATGTATTTTAGTTAGTCCTGGGGGAGAAAAAACTATGTTATCCTGCAAACTAGAATTTGAGTGTACAAATAATACTGTTGAATATGAGGCATTGATTCAAGGACTGTATAAAGAAATAGACCTGAAAGTGCAATATCTAAAAGTATTCGGTGACTCTGAGATTGTTATCAAGTAGGTAAGGAATACTATTCATTGCCTTTCCGGACATCTCAAGCATTATTAGTCCTTGGTTCAAGACCTTATATCTCATTTTCTAGCATTTAATATCTATCCCATTCCTAGATCTCATAATACAGCAGCTGATTTACTAGCCAATGTTGCTTCTAAGCTCCTCCCATCCGAGGATTACAACCCTGGTAGATTTTCAATTGAATTAAGTTTTAAACCATTAATTCCAGACAATGTCACTAACTAGTGGGTATTTAATCATGACAACGACATTTTGAATTTCTTAACTTCTGAGAAATCCTATGATGATTAGATTATTGATGAGAGTGATCATGATCTTCAAATGAAGCAAAGACTTGAGGAAAATTCCATACCTAAATCAGTAGTCAAGCTTGAGGATCTATATGACATCAAAGATAGGTTTAAGCAAGTTACTAATTCAAAACTTCAAAGTTCTACTTTGAGATTTGAATTAATAAATCTTGGCACTGAGGCCAAACCAAAAAATGTTAATCTAGGATTAGGACTTACTTCAGAAGAAAGATTTGCCTTTATCAGACTTTTGAATAGATATAAAAATGTTTTCGCTTGGAATTACGATGACTTAAAAACATATGATACTTCTATCATACAGCATACAATTCCAATGATGTCCGAAGAGAAGCCAGTGCAGCAAAAATTGAGGAAAATTCATCCGAACCTAGAAAGTCAAATTAAAGCAGAGTTAAACAAACTCTTGAAAGCTAAGATAATTTTCCCTGTTAGACATTCAAAGTGGGTTTCTAACTTAGTGCCTGTTAGAAAGAAGAATGGTGACATTAGAATTTGCATTGATTTCAGAAATCTTAATAAGGCTAGCCAAAAGGATAACTTCCCACTATCAACAATGGAGCAAACTCTTCATTCAGTAGCTGGTTTCGAATTAATGTCTTTCTTAGATGGTTTTTCTAGATATAACCAAATATTGGTGCATCCAAATGACAGACTCAAGACTACTTTCAGAACTAAGTGGGGAACATATGCCTACCAAAAAATGCCTTTCAGTTTGATTAATGCTGGGGCTACCTTCCAGAGAGCAATGGATATAGCATTCAAGGGTTTAATTAATAAGTCAATTGTTGTCTATTTGGATGACATTACTGTCTTCTCCAAGAAAAGAGCAAATCATTTACATGATTTGAAGCAAATCTTTGAACGCTGTAAAAGGTATGGGATTTCATTGAATCCCAAGAAATCATTTTTTGCTCTTGACCAAGGTAAACTCTTGGGGTTTATTGTCTCAAAAGATGGTATTTATATCGATCCAGAAAGGATCAAGGAGATTTATGATATTCCACTTCCACACAATAAAAAATCAATGCAATCATTTTTAGGTCAAATAAATTTTGTAAAAAGGTTTGTTCCAGATTTTTCACAGATTGTTTTACCATTATAGACCATGATCAAGAAAAATTCAGTGTTCAAATGGGGGCATAAAGAAAAGGAAGCTTTTGATTCAATCAAACAAGCAATCATAAATGCTCCTGCATTAAACACTCCAAATTTTTCCAATCATTTTATTTTATACACTTTAGCATCTGATACTTCCTATGCAGCTATGTTGACACAAATCAATGATCAAAACATGGAAGCACCCATATCATTTTTTAGTTCAAATCTCCAAGGTGCTGAGCTTAATTATTCTGAAGTAGAAAAACAAGCTTTCGTTGTGTTCAAATCTATTAAACACTTTAGGCCTTTCCTCTTAAAAACTCATACAAAAGTAATAGTCCCATTTTCAGTAGTGAGACAATTACTAGTCCAAAGGGAATTAGGAGAGAAGAGGGAAAACTGGGTTACAACATTACAAGAATATGATTTGGACATTAAACCAGCGAAAATTGTCAAAGGTCAAGGTTTTTGCAAGTTGTTAGCAGGAGCTTCCAACATTCAGGAACATGAAGATTCAAACAATATTGAGGAAATCAATGAGATAAGTGTCACAGACCCTGGATATCAATATGCGGATTTGTTATTTTATTTAAAAAATGGGTACACTCCTTCTAATCTCTCTTACAAAAATAAACATGCCATAAGATTGAAAGCTAAAAACTTCAATATTATTGATGATGCGTTGTTTAGAAGGAATTATGATTCGGTTTTATTAAGATGCTTTGAAAAACTGAAGCACATAAGGTCTTGCAGGAATTACATGATGGTCTAGCAGGTGGACATTTTGGAGGTGACACAACAGCTCACAAAATTATACATGTTGGTTATTATTGACCCACCTTATTTAAAGATGCCCATGAATATGTAAGGAAATGCAAAACGTGTCAAACTGCCAGTGGAAGACAAATAAAGCCAGCTTTTCCTTTGCAACCAGTCAACATTGAACAACCCTTTGAACAATGGGGATTGGATATCATTGGAGAGATTATTCCACATTCTTCCAAGCATCACAGATATATCGTTACAGCCGCGGATTACTTTACAAAGTGGATAGAGCAATTCCTTTGAAGGTAGCCAACTTTGAGGCAATTATTGAATTCATAGGTCAGTTCATCATTACCAGGTTTGGCATACCTAATGCTCTTATTTTCGATAATGCATCTTATTTCTCTGGAAATACCATACTTGAATTTGCTATTAAAAGAGGATTTAAATTGAAATATTCTGCAAACTACTACCCTCGGGGTAATGGTTTAGCAGAATCTACCAATAAATTTTTTATCAAAATCATTAAGAGAACTGTTGATCAGAATCAAAAGAATTGGCACAAGTCTTTAGTATTTTCATTATTGGCAGATCGTATAACACAGAAGGCCTCAATAGGCACTTCGCCATTTAATTTAGTGTATAGGAAGGAAGCTGTCATACCTGCAAACTTAGCACTCCCATCTCTAGCCTTAGTGCAGTTTATTGAAGAAAATCCCTCATCTTTTATTCAATTGAGATATAATCAAATTCTTAAATTAGAAGAAGAAAGGAAAAAAGCCAGAATTACACATGCAAAGCATCAACAGGTTATTAAGTCTTCTTTTGATACAATTTCTACCGACACAAAACTTTTACAAATTGGTGATCTTGTTTTGAAATGGGACAAAGTGCACGAAGATAAAGGTAAACACACTAAATTTCAGAAAATGTGGCTAGGACCGTTTCAAATCATCGAGAAGATATGCCCATCAACATTCATATTGCAAGATCTATCAAGAAAGAGAGATTCTCTTCTTGTCAATGGGCTTATCTTAAAAAAATTCTTTACCTAAGAAGGTAACCCCTTCTTACTTGTAAATATTCAATTTGCAGTTGTGTTTGTTTGAATTTGCAGTTTTGTTTGTTTGTTAAGAAATAAGGTTGTAAATAGCCTTCTATTGGCCTTTGCTGTTTTGAAAGTTGATTAAAGAAAATAGTGTAAATATTTACTTTTGATAGATGGAAACCTTAAAGGAAAAGAAGGAAGTTCTAGGGAGTTAGATAAAAATAAAACTCTAAAAACCTCTTTTATTTTTGTAATATCTTTTACAAATCATGAAAATACTATAAATCATTCCAAGTTTTTAAAGCCCAAATGAGGTTATCTGTAAAAAGCAAAGACTTATCCAAACATAGCATCTACAACTCTTAAAGTGTCATCCATATTCTCTTAAGGAGTACGTCATTCACCCCATCCATAAAGTTTATGATTTTTCAGAGTGTAATTCTAAAATATGTTTGATATAAAGGATAAGAGGTCTCATTATGAGCCTGCTTACCATGATCGTAGGGAACTAATTAAACTAACATTAGCAATACTGCATATCAAAACAGGGTAATGGCTTATAATTATAAGACAAGGGGTCTCATCATGAGCCAGCTTGTTTAGTTCAAATACAACCAGTGAATGGCATTGTCAATAGCTGGCCACCAAACCAAGACAATGGCTTTTTATCTTTTAAAAAAAAAGAAAAATAAAGAATATGGAAAATACAAAAAATGAAAATATGTGTAAACATATCTTTCTGGATTTACTCTTAGAAATTATACTCTAAGATGGATGGGATAATGAATGATTGAATGGTTAAAAGGTAACCTTGTCGAGACTATAAACGTTTGCTAGCAGCAGAGGCTCTAGCTATGACAATGAAGTCATCATATAAGCTAAGTTGGAGAAGTCCTCTTGTTTTATCTTTATCAACCAATCAAGGCTTAAATAAACTTAGAATGTTTTTATTTTTAAGATGAGAAAGAAATTGCAGAAACATTTTTTCATTATATTCAGAGTTAATGATTATCTAATTGTTCTTAGATTATTTTCTCTATACTCTAAGGTTTCCAAATTAAGAAAGTCAGAATATTGCATTATATTCTCAGAGATAACTGTTTCTTCCAGTGAATCGCCAATTGTTGTGTTGTACAACAACCCCCCATTTCTAAATTTTTATCAAAAAACTTTAAATAGAAATGGGTCCCTTTTTAAGACTTAGTTGAATTCAATGATTCAATAATAATCGCATGCCTAGATTTAATTATATAAACACATGGAAATCCTTTTCAAAAGGTCTGACCCGATAGAACTAATATCTGAAACCTTTTGTTACAATATGATATAATATGATATATCCTTCTTTGAAAACCCTTCATAAGCAAATCTTCGATGCGATAATGCGATCGGAGATCGCATATCCCAAAGTAAAAAATGATGCATCCCAAAAGGTCTATACTAAACCTCCAATCCGATAACGTAATCGCAATCGATGATCACACATACCACATGACACATAGCGAAAGCCCTTTCGATTTCCCCAATTGCGATATCATAAAGTAAGGTGCACGTTTCAAGAAAAGACCGTAAAAGGGTATTATTAGCGGGCATAAATCTTAAAAGCAATAAATCAAACGATCTAATAATTATTTCTCTGCCTTTTTATATTCCTTACCTTTATCGTAATCGGGGCTATCAGCCCAAAACGTTAAGCCAGACCGATGAACCTCCCGATTGCGATTTGCGATTTATCGTTGATCGTTGATCGGGAAGATCAAAAGATACGTTTTAAAGGACCATCAAGCATATGTGTGATGCAATGGATAATTATTACATTTATTAACTACGATTGGCGGTTATGGTGGTCATTAATTTTGCAGTTAAGGGTGAATCCTTCGAGGATTTCACCCGTGGTAATACTTAATTACATTTCGTTTATCATGCGTGAATTACCTTAACTCTTTTCATTTCATATTAGCTTTGAGTGGGTATATTTCTCTATTACATTTTTCATTGTCTGTGTAAAGCTACTCTGAGCTGATGAATCCAGAGAAAATGGGAAAGAAGGTGAAGAAAACCAAGGCCCCTGTCGTAGTCAAAGAACCAGAACCAAATAAGAAAGGGTTGATATCAGATACTACTTGCCTCGACTTGGGAAAAGCAAGCTGGGAGTGTATCTACAATTTGTTGGAAGTAGAGGAGCCTGAAGAACTCAAAGAAGAAGCAACAGCAGATTCCACGAGCAAATCAGAGAATACTCTTAAAGAATTGGCCTACTCATATCTACATAGAATATCAGCGCGTGCCAAGTTTTTACCCTATAATGATGTGGTCAGGTGGATTGTTGAAAGAATTGCAACCACAGACAGAGCATTCTCTACAGCTGATGGAAAAGTGTTCGGGTCATTTAGAGCAGAGGATCTTAGGCAAATGTACCATTTACCTCAGCCGGAGAAGTGGTATAACAAAGAATTTTTGGAGGCTTTCACCAAGGAGAACAACATTAAATCTAACCCTATCAGACAATGGAGGCATATCCCAACTAAGCACAAACACGAAACATCAGGTATGTACTCTATAGATTCATTGGCCTCTCCTTATTGTTATGTTGGTGCAATGATGTGCAGAATCTTCGGAGTCCATGATTCTGCTAAATTCTCTATAAATATAGTCCCATTAATGGAGGCTGCAATTCATGGCTATATCATGGACTAGGCAAACATTCTGTCTGATAAAATGGCCACCGAGATACTTGAATATAGAAGAAATAGGTTTGTGTCTACCCGAGTGATACCTCCCTTTCACATGAGTGCCTGTATTACGGACACTATCTGTTTTAATTCTGAATACCCCATTCTCGAATGGAAATGGACTCCTCAGGATCCCAATCCCATTCACATCTATCATAAGGAGCTATGGAAAGCCCATTATAAGAACCATCTGTATAGAATTTGTCATGGTTTTATTCTTCCCGTGTATTATACCATATTCAATAAGCCTACTCCTAGGTTATTCGAAGAAGCATCAGTCGACCTAACTGCAATTGGTAGTTCATTTGGAGAAGAAAGATTCACCTATATAAGACTTTTTGGCAGCCTTGCCAACCCTCATGTTCTTACTCTATACATCCGTAATAAATTGTTGGCTAGGGAATTAGCACATCAGATAATAGTTGAAGGTATGTCAAGGACCCTTAGGGATTCCAAGAAGCACATGTGGCCGACATTTCCTCTTCGATGTGGTGCTTTTACTCTGCATGATTTCAAACATGCAGAGAAGGAGGCTGAGAAAATAAAGTTGTTAAAACTTGCAACTATCCCAAAAAGGTAGTATGATCCTAGAAAGGTTGCCTACAATGTTACCTCTCAGGCTAAAATCGCCAAATTTGATCATGAGGAAGATAGCTTTGACGACTTGTTTGTTTCTTCAGAAGTATTTTCTTGGGTCAAACATATGGCCAAGATTAAATTGGGAGCAGAAGGACGAGAGGAATTCTATAGGCTCAGGGCGTAGAGATTGGAAATACTTCCTCTAGACTTATTGAATACAGCCTCTATGGAACAACTTCAAGTCCACAATTAGGAGAAAATTACTGAGAACACTCCCGAAATTGAAAAGATTCTTGAGAAGGAGAAGACACCAGAAAGGGAGCAGAAGCAGGTAACAGCTAGTGAACCCCTTGATACAGATATTAATATTGATCCTAGGTTAATCAAGGAATGGGAACAGTTTGATTCAATCATCAGTAATCCCAATAAATCCCAAGGTTTCACTACGCCAGAAGTGTCTACAGTGAAAAAATCAGTAGTCAACACAGTTTCGATTATTGGAACAAGCGGCCCACCCAAGTTCCAGAAAGACATAGAGATTATCCCCGAAAATCCCACTAAGGAGATTGTACTACAAATTGAAGAAATACCACCACTACATGTCTTCTACAGTCCTAAGCATAGGGATGTAGTCAAAAGATAGAGGAAGAAGAGGAAAATTGATCACAGTCCTCTTTTGACTCCTCAGATTGAAATGATGAACGTGGTATGGAGAGAAGAGGTAAATCCCTCCGAATATTTAACAAAAATTTCTCAGTATGCCAGAGTGTATACAACAGCGACAATAGATAAGGCTTCACAGTTTAGCCATTTGTTGAAGGAAAAAGACTAGGCAATAATTCAGCTAGAGGCACAATCAGCGGAACAACAACAAAAAATAGAGTAGCTGGAATAGCAGTTGATGGAACAGAGGCATCTTAATGAACAATTAAATGAGCAGTTAAAACATGAAAAGTAGAGGATTGATGAACAGGCCATCCATAAACAACAAGAGTTTCCTCAAGAATTAAGCAAACTACAGCTATTGAGCGAGCAGGAGAAGAAATCAAAAGAAGAGCAAATCGTGCAAATGAAAGATCAGATAGAGCGATTCAAAGGATATCCCCAGATAAATGAATTCAAAACTAAAGCCCTAGAAATGACCAAGACTTCGTCCCGGCAATTGGATATTCTATGTATCATTGGTCGTCCCCTTATGTGATATCTCGGTATGTGTGATTGAAAGATCAGTGGATGCAAGGCTTGAGCTAGAGAAGGCAAATGAAAGATTAACTAATTTTCTATCATGGCAAGATTCGAAAGAGGGAAAAGTTACCAATCTGCCAAGGATACAGGAGTCACATAAGGAAATCTTATTTTCCGAATGGGAGTCTCAATTAATGAAATCTGATAAAGCTACATCCAGATGCAAAGCAGCAACAAATAATCTGATTGAATTAATCAACAACAGTCTACATTTATCTAATCTAATTACAGATTGCTCTCCAGGCACACTCCCAAAGCTAAAATTGTTGGAACAACATTGGAAACAAGAGCTGATGCAAAGAGAAAAATTGATTAAAGGCATTCAAAGCCTAACATGGGAAACGTTCTGGCTTTTCCTTGTTAAACCACACAGTCAACAAATGGTGATGAAGTGTCTCACGGATGCAATCAACTGCATGATCCCCGAACTTTCCGATGCCACATACACAGCTCAGTTACACTCTCAATGAGTCAGCCACCAGAGGTCTAGCAACACTGCCAGGCAGTGAATCCATTCGACCGTCGCAACACTGCTATTTTCAGGATAAATCCCAGATTTTTGTGTTTTTGTTATACCATCGCATAGCAACTTTCTTTCATAGTTGTTGTTATTTGTAGTATTTAAAGACCCTTTCATGTTTTTAGAAAGGGTCCGCAATTTTGTATTAAGACTTAAATCGAAATTTGCACTACTATACTTCTGATATATATTTTTTATAAAAGACTCGACCCGAATTCTGAATTTTTACAAAGAAGGCTTTTATGAGATTTGCACTTTTGCGTCCTGTGAAAGTATTCCCAAATTAGAAAGTAGAATTTGAATGTGATGTACATCAGAGGAGATTCAAATGCATACGGTACTATTATCTATTTTTTCGCTTTATTTCTCTATGTGAATAAGCATTTATCAACTTTGCTATTATTGATATGTATATGTTTCTAAAACAATTCTTTAACTTGTCACTTTTGAATGTTTCAGAATTGTCATCTTTTAAATATATATGTTAGTGATATATTATGATCAATGCGATAATGTTTTAATTATTACTTCGTTTAATTAATTAAACAAAGTAATCATCATATGAATGCATATTTCTATGTTATGAATAAGTCATCTTTATGTTTATTTGTTCATAGAAACAATCAAAAATCGCATTGTTAGAAGAATTCCTAGGATAGATTAGTTATCTTTGTATATTTTTGCACTTTAGAATAGAGCACTTATCACTCTCGTTATACATTACAAACAAATCACCCGTCAACTCATTTATCACTAGGAAACTGGTCCCATTACATCCAGTCAGAGCCACCAAACCAAACGGAAAAGGAGCTAAACTAAGGTCCGGACTGGGTGGTTTTCCCCGATGTTGATGCAGTGATTTTAGAGGCATCAACACAATCATACAACTCATGAAAATAATAACCATCACAAATTACTAGATATTCAACATATCCTTTAATACATATGAGGAAATTCATTCACCATGAACATGCAATGAATTCAACAATCGTTTCCATGAGCAATGTTGAACCATAAAGTAACCAATAATATATTATACAATTTCATTTCCCATAGTTCATTCGTGCATAAGTCATTACACTTATTTGAATAACTTGAAATGGTTGGAAATTGAAGGAGGGAATTCAACTCTCCACCCAACTATAGGCAAGCTACACCACAATATTTCGTGTAGATGACCACCCCCAAGCTAGATCTAAAGTATGAGGGGATTTTTTCTCAAGTAATCCTTCTAAGGATCAAATAGGATATTTCTTAGTTCCAAGAGTTTGATTCTACTATCAAGGTGGTTTATAAGTTGTATTTTCAAGGAAAGTGATGCAAGAACCCATAGTCCACTTTCTAGTTGGTTTATTGGCCTTCCTGGCAAGAATCATAGTGGTTTTGCTACCCTGCCTAGTGGTTTATCAGTATTAGAAAAAGCACCCAAGTGTTTTATTAGACCATTCAACAAATAGTGAGAACTAAGAGTTTTATCAATTGTCCAGCAAGTAATTAGTAGTTTAACAACTTACTTGGAAAGCACTCATAATTTAATCCTCCATTGAGCCTCCCAATGGCCATTCAAGCTTGGACACCATACTCCAATGGCCTTAACACATAAATACATGGGAACACACCCCAAATTTCATAGTGTATATCTCAATGGAAACTTTAGCATTTCTCTTACCTAGTGTTCCCAAAATTCTTTTCTCTATTGTTCCCTCTCTGTTTGGTTCTTTCCCTTCCTTTTCCTTGATTTTACTTATGTCCCCTTGTACCTTGATAGACTAAATATTTCACTTTCCCTCATGTCGTTGGAAAACATATATGAGCTTTCCTCATCCAACCATGTATTTCCATGTGTGGGATGGTGGCTTGGTGTGTTATGCCACCACAAAATACTCTTCCACTTCTTCACTCTCCCTCATAATTGGATCTTTGTGTGCATCTCTTTAGGATAGATAATTAAAAATTACACTTAATTTATTTTATGTTTACAAATAATGTATCATCCAACCATGACCTTCATGTTGGCATTACACAGTCACAATTTAAACGTTACAAAAATAGGGGGTAACATCATGGGTGTTATAATGATGATCCAGGAGCCTAAATAATCAAGTGTGTCCCTCTATAAGATCATTAGAAAAGGGTTACTAATTTTCATGTGATTGACAAAAATTCCTAAGGGAACAATGGAGGTCTTGGTATCATATGGAATGCTGAGGAGATTCATGTCCTAAATATGTTTGTTTCTTTTTACATTCTTACTATCCAATTTCAACTAATTGGATTTGTTGAGACCTTCTTTCTTCCTAATGTATATGGCCCAACATCCTTGAGGGATAAGCCAAATTGGAATGCGTCAACTCCTTTCCCTAGCTCCCTAAATCCTTGCTATATATTTCAATCTAATCAAATTATTGGGAAAGAAGTGTGGAGGTAGTAGACGACTTGATGTGGATTGTACTCTATTCCGGGAGATCATTATAGACTTGCACATGGTCGGTCTTGCTACCCATTAGGGGAATTTTTAGGTAAAAAAATGGACCTCAAAAAAAAATGTGCTAACAAAATTAACTTTAAAACAACCAATAGGATTCAAGATGATGATTTCATCCTTAGGGGAACATGTTTTGGAGGGTGTTGTAGCAAACAATAACCCCCCATTAATTTTTCTTCATAATGATAATGGGGACCCTTTTATTTTTTCTAAGTGAATTATTTAACCTTTAAATAGCACTTATCACTTCAATTAGGCATTTAATCAATAAAATGTGCTTCTAAAAGAACCACCACATCCTTGACCAATTTCATAAAACCCTTGAAAAAGCGCAAATTTTTCTAAGTTACATGGGTCCCTAGTACCGAAACCCCAGAAGCTCGTAGCTCTTCAAAAATTAAATTCTAAAACCTTTTGGATGCTTGGGTCTCCGGGCTCCATGTTATCACCTTTTACGAATGACACACTCAACAAGTTGTCCCACACTCCTGCTTGTTTAATAAATTATATTTCATTATAAAGAAAAATTCCCCCACTTTTTCTTTTATGAATATTACTATCACTCTATGCTAAGGGTCTGCAACCCAAAAATCCCATAAAAATTTCAAAATTCAATTAGTAACACCTTATGATGTGTGGTTTGGTGGCTGGGCTCGTTGGGTGAAACCCGCGAGGTCAGGGTTCAAATCTCATTGAGTATAGTGTCTTACTATGGTGTGCAGCTCAAGGCGTAGACTCCATTTATCCGTAAGTCATGGATCTTTCCAAAATCATAAGAATATAGTATATCAGGCTTGCAAGTTGTTGGATGTACTCTTAGTGCTATAGTGGTAGCTACGAGGATTGATCATGGATCTCCCTTAGATTAGGTATGTTAGTTACCGATTCACCACATATATATATTAAAAAAAAAACACCTTATGGGCATCTGAGCACTTGCGTTCCATGTCACCCTATTGCACGCGTAAGTAATATGGCCCACTTTCCCATTCAAACACATTTTTTGCTTTATTTTATGATTTGTGTCCCCTCTCCACTCTAATGTCCCACCTACTCGAAAACTCGTAACATTTTCTGATTACCAATTTATAAATACTTATGGGCATCCGAGCTTCTAGTATTTCTCTCTCCTGTCTAGACATATCGCGCCTCATTTTCTTTGGAACATTATTTCAATGCATTATGATATTTTCCCCTTCTAGGCTATTATACCACTCTTACTCTCCTATTTCTCGAATATGCAGAATCCCGGAAACTTTAATTACTTCTAATTCTAAATCCTTACGGGCTCTTTACTCCTGGGTTCTGACGTGGCATCCTTCATGTGTCCCCCTGCCTATTTTTTGTCCAATCAATTTAACACTTTCATTTATGGTTTTCATTGCCACATTTATGGTTGAAATTTAGCTTATTTAATGAGTTTAAACTGTAGTTTTACAAACAAACAAAAATATTGTTTCCTATAATAGCTTTTTTATGCTAATTCTTCTACTCTTCCTACAGGCAAGCTCTGATTCCTATCTCCAATATGGAATGAATAAGGCTAATGCAAAGAAGAAGGCTCTTGTGCAGTAATCTACTGGTCCATTCAAAGAAACAGTAAAGGAAAAGCTTCTAGTTGTGGGTTCGTTCTGGAATATAGTTTGTACCATACATTCAATGCATTCTTCATGGGAGAACATCTACAAATATTTTGAGGATGAGGAGCCTCGGGTTACTGTAAGGACAATCGTAGTTGATGATGAAATGCCAACCTCAGAAACAATCCATTAGGATGTAGCAAATTCCTTCTTGCACAAAATTGGAGCAAGGCCTCAAATTTTTCCATATATAGATATGGTCATATGGGTAGTGGAAAATTTAAATATTACTAAGCGAAAGTTTCATACACAAAATGGAATGGTGATTGGTTCATTTTCTGCAAAATAGCTTCAGGCCATGTACCATTTCTCGAAATCGTAATGCACCTTCATCAAACAGTATGTGCAGGACTTCATTAAGAAGCATAGAGAACCAACTGACTCCATAAGAGATTGGAGGAAAGACCCGAATAACACAAATCAGAGGAGGGCGGTAAGTATTCAATAGACTCACTTGCTACTCCTTTAAGTCATATTTCCTCCATGCTTTGTAGATTGCATGCTTATCCCAATGTTTATGAATTCGCTAATACTTGGGTTTCCTTAATTGATGGGGTTTCTGAGGGTTATAATTTTTATTGGTCCACCATATTATCTAATAACCTATCCAAGCACATTCTGGCTTTTCGTACCTTCCGCAGTGTTTCTGAGAACAAAATCCCCCCATTTTACATGTCGGCCTACATTATGGATCGTTTATGTTTTTCTCTTGATTTTCTAGCTATGGGATGGAACTGAACCCATTTTGATTCTCTTTCAATTCATATATATCATAATGTGTTTTGGGGTTCCAATTATTTTGAACATTTTCATAAAATTTTCCAGCGGGTCATCATCCATATCTATGAACTCCTAGAATGTCCCTGAAAGCCATGGAAAAGGCTTAAGAAGATTGGGAATTGGTTTGGCGAGGAATTTTTTACATACATTAGAGTTTGAAGAAATTTATGCAACACCTCATGTCCTACCTCTCTGCATTGCTAACAAACTATTGTGCAGAGAAGTGGCCTATCAGACAGTCGACTATGGAATAACTAAAGCATTGAAAGATAGCAATAAAAGGTTTTGGCCCTAATTTCCTCTCCCTTTTGGTATTTTATCCCTAGATAATTATAGCCATGCAGAGAAAGAGATTCAACCTATACAGGTCTTAAAATTGTCTACTGTCCCTTTTAGGACTTACGACCCTAGTGTAGTAGCAAAACAGGTTGCCTCGGCCTCTAGCATAATAAGGTATCTTCGTGTGGAACATAAATTTGATGACTTATTTGTAGGTTTTAACCCCGTACAGAAATTACCTGCATACGAATTCTAAAACACAGAAAATAAACAATGCGAGAGCATAACACATATACACAGAGATTTTCCCTTGGATCCCAAAACCTAGATTACCAGCTTGATTTTTCATTATGTTCCTTTCAATGTTACAATACATATTTAAACATGCCAAAGCATCCAATACCATGGACCAAAAAACTATCGCGTCCAAAACCATGGACCAAAAAACCATCGTGTCCAAAACCATGGACCGAAAACCATCACGTCAAAAAAACATGTGCGAAAATCATGCACAAAACCATAGGTGGGTCCGCCCAACCTAACATAGGGTCCAAAACCAAAATTTTTCGAGGTACTGCCCCGGACCCCATAAAGTGGGGTTACGGGTGCCCCTCAAACCCCCTGTGACCTCCCCCCCTCTAACCCCCGGTTAACTACATGGGCTAATCGTGGAAAGAATATAACACAACCCAACATTCTCCCACTTGTTGTTTTCTTTCCACAGGGGGGCACAAGAGAGCTTAGTCATTTATCTAGCCCTACAACGCCCATTGTTTCTCTACACCAAGAGAACTTCTCAGAGCTCATAGATTTTATCAATGCATCTACAGTATTCTTCAAAGTGTCCACCTTTAACAGCAACGCCTTTTTGTCTTCTATCATATCCCTCACAAAGTGATACTGAACATCAATGTGCTTTGTCTTTTAATGATATGCAGGGTTCTTTGCCAAGAATTGCACTTTGTCTGTCACAGTCTATCCTTATAGCTTCCTGTACTAACCCCATACTTGAACATAATCTTTGCAATCAAACTGCTTCCTTGCTTGCATGATTGGCTGCCATGTATTCCACCTCTGTAGTTAATAGTGCCACTACAGATTGTTTCTTACTCATCCAACTAACTGCACCTCCAAATAGGTTAAACACATACCCACTTGTAGATCTTCTCTAATCCAGATCTCCAGCCCAGTCTGCATCAACAAAGCCATGAATATCCAACACTCTGTCCAATTCTGGTCTTCCTTGGTAGCACAAACCATAATCACTAGTGCCACGCAAATACCTGAAAACCCGCGTCATTGTTGTCCAGTGCTCCTTCCTTGGTTTTGACATAAACCTGCTCAATACTCCCACTACATGTGCAATGTCTGGTCTAGTACAGACCATTTCATACATCAGGCTACTGAATGCACTTGCATATGGAACACGGGACATGTCCTCTTCCTCTTCTTATGTCTTGGGACACTGTTCAGCAGATAACCTCACACCTACAGGAATAGGAACCTTCACTGGTTTACTATCCTGCATACTAAACCTCTGCAATATTGTCTCGAAATACTTCCTCTGGTTTAACCAAAGCTTCCTCTTTGCCCGATCTCTTTTAATTTCCATGCCCAAAATATAGTTTGTAGCACCAAGATCTTTCATGTCGAATTTGGAGGACAATTGGGTCTTCAAATCCTGGATAACTTCTTTGTCATTTCCAACCAACAACATATCATCCACATACAAGACCAGATAAATAACACGGTCACCAATTAATTTAAAATACACACAGTGATCTGCTTTTCTTCTGGTGAAGCAAAGTCCCCATATAAATGTATCAAAATTTCTGATACCACATCCTTGGTGACTGTTTTAACCCATACAGAGACTTCTTTAACTTGCATACCAGTTCTTTCTTACCCTTCATTGCAAAGCCTTCAGGTAGCTTCATGTATATCTACTCTTCCAGATCCCCGTGAAGAAATGTTGTCTTCACATCCATCTGTTATACCTCAAAATCAAAAGCAGCAGCAACAAATAAGAGTAATCTAATAGATGTTACCTTGGCAACAGGAGAAAAAATATCACCAAAATCAATTCCCAGCACCTGGGAATAACCTTTTGCTACCAACCGAGCTTTCTATTTCTCCACCTTTCCTTCTACATATGTCTTCTTCTTGAACACCCATTTGCTGCCAATGGGTTTCCTTCTAACCGGAAACTCCACCAGATCCCAAGCCTCATTTTTGTGCAAAGATGCCATTTCATCAACCATGGCCTCTTTCCAGAGTTTTCCATCCTCTGAATCTACTACTTCCTTCACAGTTCTGGGATCATCGTCAGTAATAGATAAAGCAAAATTTGAATAGAAACCAGATGAACTATACCTTTCTGGCTGCCTTCTTTCTCGAACTAATCTTCTCACACCCGGAGTTTGTGGCTCTTCATCTTCTAATTCCTCCTCTGCTGAAGAGTCTGATTCTTCCTCCTTAAGCTCAAACTCTATCTTCTCAGGTTCCTTTGGTTGGACTTCATGTTTAATAACATCTTTCACCTCTATGAACACCACATCTCGGTTGTACACAACCTTCCTTGTTACTGGGTTCCAAAGCTTATAACCCTTTAAAACATCCTTATACCCAATAAAGATGCACTTTTCAGATTTACTATCCAACTTGGTTCGTTTCTCCTTTATAACATGTACATATGCATCACATCCAAATACCCTTAGATGTGAAAGAGAGGGTTTCTTACCAGTCCATACCTTTTGTGGAGTCTTATCCTCCAACGCCGATGAAGGTGACCTGTTGAACAAGTAACATGTAGTATCCACCGCCTTTGCCCAGAATTCCTGTCCTAACCCGACACCACTGACAATGCTTCTTGCCCTTTCCATCAATGTTTTGTTCATTCTTTCTGCAACTCCATTTTGCTGAGGTGTATGTGATTTAGTATTCTATTGTGCTATACCACACTTCTTACAGAGTTCTTCAAATTCCTTGCTACAAAACTCTCCACCATTATCTATCCTCAGCACCTTTATCTACTTCTTAGTCTGATTTTCCACGAGAGCCTTAAATTCTTTAAACCTATCAAAGGCTTCAGATTTCTTCTTAAGGAAATATATCCATGTATTCCTTGAGAAGTCATCTATAAATGATACATAGTACACAGACTTACCCTGTGATGGAACCTTCACAGGTCCAAACACACCACTGTGCACAAGTTCTAATATCTGTTTCACCCTCTTACTACCAGAGGGGAAACTCACTCGATTCTACTTCCCATATACACAATTTTCACAGAAATCAAAATCCAAAGAGCTATTACTCATACCTTCTACCATACCTTTACCATGAAGTATTTGAAGGCCCTTCTCTCCAATATGTCCAAGCCTTTGATGCCACAGCATGGTCTTTTCACCAGAGACCACTAGATTTTCTACTCCACTTTCAGGAACCATAGAATTGTTGCACCCATCAACAACAGTGATACCTTGTAGCTTGTACAAAGTTCCAATCTAAACTCCCTACATCAATACTAGTGCTTCCCGAACCATCTTGCAGGTATCATTCTCGAACACTGTTTTTACACCTGCATCATCCATCTTGCTAACAGAAATCATATTTCTAGCTAATGCAGGAATATGCAGAACACCCAAAAAAAAGAAGTGTTATAACCCTTCCACCTTGCAGCTACAACTTTACTTTTCCATGACCAATGATTCTAGCCTTCCTATCATCCCCCAAGAAGACATCACCACCATCATATTTCTCATACTCACAGAACCACTCTCTATGGGGAGTGAAGTGAAAGGATGCACCTGAGTCAATCAACCATGCCTCATGTTCTACATGTGTACTTGAAGAAGCCAAGTACACATCCCCACCTTCATCTAAGGTGGTTTTCGCCTCTGCGGAAGGGGCCTCACCAGATCCCTTTCCTTTGTCAGAAGCTTTAGATTTACAGTCCCTTTTGAAGTGGCCTTCCTTTCCGCATTTCCAGCACACCACCTTTACAGGTTTTCCTGGAGATTTAGATCTCCCACTCGATGACTTATTTTTGTTTTTGTTCTAGGACCGTCCTCGTACAGACAAGGCATCACCATTTTGGCTCTCCATATTTTCCATCTCATCTCCTCCGTCAGCAAGGCTGAGACTATTTCATCAAACTGCAAGGCAGTTGCATTGCTACCTATTGCAATAACCAGACTATCCCACAAATCCGGTAGAGAACACAACAAACTGATGCACTTATCTTCATCTTAAATTTTAATATCAACATATGCTAACTGAATTACCACAGTATTAAATGCGTTCAGATGCTCTGTCACTGAGTCTCCATCTTTCATCCTCAGGTTATATAGATTTTTCCACAGGAACGGTTTATTCACCAGAGACTTAGATTGGTACAAAGTCCCTAACTTGTCCCACAAAGCCTTTGCTATAGCTTCCCCTGATACATTCAGCAATATTGAATCTAAGACACACAATCGTATTGTGCTCTTTGCCTTCTGATCCAACTTCTTCCATTCTTCATCGAACACTCCACTGGTTTAGTACCTGGATCTACCGCAATCCACTGATCTTTATCAACCAATAGATCCTCCATCTTGAGTTTCCACAACTCAAAAATCTTACCATTAAATTTCTCGATCTCTATCTTTCCACTGCTCACCATCTTCTTTCACCACCAAACTCGATCTCACAGATCTCCCACTGAACAGGGTGTACGACAGGCCCGAGCGAAACCCCTCAGCAACAAAGGCGTGCCCTTGAAGCCAAATCTACTCTGATACCAAATGTAGGTTTAAACCTCGTACAAAAATTACCTGCATACGAATTCTAATACATAGAAAATAAACAATGCGAGAGCATAACACATAAAACACATATACACAGAGATTTTCCCCTGGATCCCAAAACCAAGACTACCAGCTTGATTTTTCATTATGTTCCTTTCAATGTTACAATACATATTTATACATGCCGGAGAATCCAATACCATGGACCGAAAAACCATCGCGTCCAAAACCATGGACTGAAAAACCATCGCATCCAAAACCATGGACCGAAAACCATCACGTCCAAAAAACATGTGCAAAAATCATGCACAAAACCATAGGTGGGTCTGCCCAACCTAACATAGGGTCCAAAACCAAAATCTTCCGGGGCACTGCCCCGGACCCCATAAAGTGGGGTTACAGGTGCCCCTCAAACCCCCTGTGACCTCCCCCCCTCTAACCCCCAGTTAACTACGTGGGCTAGTCGTGGAAAGAATATAACACAACCCAACATTATTTCTTAAACCATCTTCATATAATATAGTCTTGATTAGTGTGGATGAAACATTGATAGTGAAGAAGCAAGAACAATTCTTCACTTTCAGAAATTCAAGATTGGATCCTCTGCCTATGGAATTATTGCAACTTCCTTTAGAAAAATGCCCATCTCTGAAAAACACAAGGGTTTATACTCAGCAAGAGGTTTCCTCTCAATTGCAGCAAACATAAACAACAAGTTCTTCATCCCCTTAAAATGTCCACATAGTAGACCCAAGGATGGAAAAGGTATGGCAGAAGTTTGATCAAATTTTGAAACAGAACAAGCAAGGGGTACAAGAGAACATGATCTTTAGAGGAGAGACTGCTTGTCAACAACAAAATCCATTGAATGATCCCATCACTGTACAAAATATCATGCCAGAACAAACAATATATGAAATGACATCAATTGCCACTCAACTCGAGGTAGATATTTTTCCTACTAATCCTACTTCTGAAGTCTTCCTTAATATTGAGGAGATTCCTCCAATGGATATATTTTATAACCCAATGCACAAAGTTGTGGTCAACAGAGGCAGAAAGAAGAGGAAAATAGATGAATCTCAAGCTTTAGTCCCAAGAAAATCCCCTAAATCCACTTCTCTTGAAGTCCTATGGAAAGGATCTATTGTTGCCCCTGCTAATGAGCTTCGGAAATTAACTCAGTTTATAGGTGCCTATGCCTCTGCAACCATGGACAAAGATATATAGGTGCAAGAATTTCTAAGAGAAAAATATGAAAATATATCCACCATGGAGCAAGGATTCATGAAAAAAAAGAGAAATTGAGAGCACACTGGCAAATAGAGTTGAATCAGAAGGAGATCACATTGGCATAACTGCAAAGACAATTTAATTTACTTAAAATTTAGCATTCAGAAGAAATAAAGTCAAAGGATGGGAAACTGAGAGATTCACAACAAAATTTAGAGCAACTGTAGGTCAGGAGCTTGCATCTAGTCAAATTCAAACAAGAAGCCTACGAGCTTTATGCTCAACTCTAGAAACAAAACTAGTTTTTTTGTGAGAAGCTCGGTTTGATTCATATTCAAAGCAAGATGAGAAACACATTGACTGATCAATTAGTGGATATGGTAAAATATTATGATGAGACCAAACAAGAACTCAATGAGTTATGGAAATTGCAAAACAACACTAAGGGAAACAAATATGACTTTCCCAAAATCGATGAAATACAAAAATCCATCATTTTCAAAGGTAGGAAAGCCATAATTCATTTGGTAAAGAAGTTAATCAATGATGCACAAGGGTTATCAAATTCCATAGTTGAATCCATGAAGAATTCATTGCTTGAATCAAACATGATTTCTAGTTGCTCAAAATATTCCTTGCCAGGAATAGACAAATTTCTAAAGGATAGGCTTGAGGAGGGGGCAGGTTTTGTTAAAATAATTTACCAATTAACTAAGGTTAATATTGAACTTAATTGGAAATTCTTAGTCAAGCCTCATAGTCATTGGTTGGTTCTAAAGGCACTCACCAATACTTCCATCCAAATGTTGTCACCTTTGAGAGCATCTATCTTCAGCTGCCATATGCACATCAAGCCTCGATCTCCTCCAGATTTGGCATCAATTCTAGAAGTCCAAAGGCTATGGTAGAAAAATATTAGCCCAAGTTCAACTGGTTGATAGCTATTATAGGATTTTAATTTTTATGATAATTTTGTTATGCTTTAGGTGACCATTTTTAGGGAGATTAGTTTCATTCCTTTGTTGTAAAGAAAGCTATAAATATCTTTCTCGAGCTCATTGCAGGGCGTTCTGAATTTTGGAAAAAAGGAAAAACTTTAGTTGCACTTTTATACTTCAGTTTTACTTTAATATTATCTTAACCAATTTCAATTCCAGTATGAACAGATTGCCAACAGTGCGATTACTTTTATCAACTACTTATGCTTTCTATTTTTGAAGGGAATTGTTTTCGCTGTTTAAATATTGTTCATGTATATGTTTTTATTAATTCTAGCATAATCACTACTGATGTGTGTGAATTAATTCAATTGGTTTTTTTTTTATATGTGATGCGCTTATAATTAATTTGCTTAACTATTTAATCAAATTAATTCTTTAATCGATTTTAACAACATTAATTTGTGAGAATCTTTATTGTCATGAAATAGTGTGAACTTTATAACACATATGATTTGATATACCCAGGTAAAAGTATATAGATTAGATTAGATTAGTTCTAGTTTGTATCAGTGGTTTTATTAGCTTATCAGATATCATTATCACCCATTCCATCTTCATACACAATTAGTTTTCATGGGTAACTGGACCGAAAATACCAGTCGGAACCACCATCCCAAATAGAAAATAGTCTAATTTTGCGCTTTGATTGGGTGGATTCTTAAATTTTGATGCAATCATATTTGGCCATAAACAAGGGGAAAAGAAGAAAACTACTTCTTTTACTCTATTTTCAACTTACCTCCTTGTAGGTTTACTCAAATTTCAAGTGCAGACACCCTTTGGATGTGTAATTAAAATCCACATCCAACAAGTACCCACTTTGCATTCTTCTAAGTAGACCCACGCAAAGAAAGAAAATAATTGAAAATACAAGAAAAAAATGTGTTCAACATGTTTTTTTCATGTACTTCCATTTTTTTCGATGTGTATCTACTCAAAAGTGTTGGATAATGCAATATGATAGCTATTAATTCAATTTCTCCTTAACCTAATTGAGTGTGAACATTATTTATCTTCTTGTGTTTATTTATTAGATCTTCTTCATCAAGCAATTATCAAGTGCAAAAATAATAAAGACAATGGACACAAAAATTAGGCTCCTAGCCAGGGAAAAACCCCTCCAAGGGGAAACCTAGAAAATCTCTTCTCTTCTCATAAAATATGCTTCAAATGAGAAAATTAAGACCTAAACCTCAATACCAAAGCCTCCTCCAACACCAAGTCATCCCTCAAAGTAGCCTTTTAAATTAGGTCAAAGTCAAGCCAAGTCAACAAGAGTCAAACCCTTCAAGAATTGTATCAAACTTAGAATTTTGGCCCCCAAGTTCAATATTTTAGACCTGCAATAGGTATGCAACTTTGGCCCCTACAATAGATTAGAATATTTGCACATGTGAGAGAAAAATAGGGCAAACCTCGACCTAAAACTTGATTTTCCTTCCCTTTTCTTTAGCTTCTTTTCTCCTTGCCTTTCTTGACTTCCTTCTTGATTTTCGCACCTCAGATCAAACTTCTTGATTTTAGATCAAATTGGTTTACAAATTAGGTCAAACAAATTATATGTATACTCATTTGTGGCAATCAAATAGCCCTCTCTGGGCCAGCTTCTCTTTGGCAGGGTAGACTTGTGCTAGGAGGCCTATTTTCACTTTTTTAACTCAAAATAAATTCTTTTACATGGTACATCTTACCCATTTTGGTCTTATATACATTCCATTGACTCTCTTGACCCATAATAATAAATATTATGACATGAAAAACTAAAGAAGCATGAATAACATGGTTTACTTAGAAGACTATTCAAAAGAAGCATGAAACCCATGCGTTAAAATAATATTTTTTATTTCTTCTTTTTCTTATTCCATAACATGTACATATTGACATGAGTACAATGACAATAATGAAGACTGAAACTAGTTACATTTCCCAACACTCCCTCTTAACTATGGAGATATTCATAATTGTACAACCTAGTACATGGTTATTCTCAAACTAATGATTTCTTATAAGAAGAGTTGGATTGGTAAGCCATCTTTAAGCATCAACACCACAACCAACATTGTCAACATAGTAAGGCCTTAACTTGACAAGCTCTATTTTATACAAGAGTAAAATGATGGGAGGATTTACGTGAGATACCAAATTACCTCTACTAGGCACATACCTCATCTATATGTTCACTAGGTATTTCCTTTAGGACTATTCTTATCTTGGATTCCCAATCCTCGAAGAATATCAATCCTCTTTTACTACTCTTGTCTTCAATACCTGTCCAACACTCAAAGAGTGTTGGTCCATTCCCTATCTTGGATTTTCTATCCTCAATGAAATCAAAAATGCTTATCCAATCCTCCATACTCCATTCTCTCTTCATGGCCTTCACTTAGATTTATGATTGTTAGTCTTTTTCAAGTGCATGACACATGAAGAAGAGAATACAAATTTGATGTTCATCATCACTCCTTCTCAACCAGAGAGTATATCCCCATTCCCTCTTTATTAAGGAATAGATCCTTACTCCTATTTAAGGAGACTCATTTACTCCCTCTCAAATATAGAGGAGATCTCTAACTTTATTTCATTTGGAAAGTCATAGCCACAAGCTCTCTAGCTTGTCTTTGTAAGTGTATCAGCTACCACTTCTTCACGGAGATAGTTGCAATGCTCCCTCTTTCCTGTTTGTAACCCATCAAATTGATCTTCTTCCTTCCTGGATATCATGGAGCGATCTTCTTCCTTTAATATTGTGACAGGGTTTAGGCCATCAATATTGCATATCACTTTTCTCTAGTCATCAATGAAGGCATTATATTGAGCCTTATCAAACTTCAATATTGCCATAGCTCCCCGTTAAACATGAAAGTGATCTTTGTTAATGAACATCAGGTTATCTTCTTACATTGCTACATTCCAACCCCAAGATGATTGTAAACATCTTGACTACATAACTGCCACAACCATATACTCAATTCATATGTTCTTTGACTTGAGTTCAACACGAACAATTGAACTTGCCTCAATTGTTATCATGCATTCCTGCAATATCCTTCCAGGTAGAAAAACAATATGCTAACAAGATAACCAATATCAAAATACAAACATCAAACTTACCACGTCATGATGGCCCCTTTTATCAAAATATTTGAATGCTTGAGTCCTTTAAGACCAAATTTCTTTCATATGATCCATATCCACATTATATAAGAATCCTTATATGCATTTAATTTTAATCAGAGTGCCCACGGATTGAACTTGATTACCAAGTTGCAGTATCTTCCTCAAACTTTTCATTATTAACTCCCTTTCTTTCTTTTGGAGACTATACTTGTGTTGGGACGGGGTCTCCTCGGTCAGTTTTGTTAAAATATTGTAAGTCTCCACATGTTGAGGAGCGGAGCGCACAACGTGCAGGTCAATATGAGTCAATGGGTTTTAGGAAGGTCAAAACCCTTACATTTTGGTATTGTTTTGAGATCCACCCATGGTTTGTAGACCATGGTATTGTAATAGAAAAGAGTATAAAAAGGTGTCTTAGCGAGTCTAAGGGAATCAATTAATTAATGGATGAGATATTTTTGAGTCTATAATTGTATATCTTTCTGTATTCGGGTGAAGGGGAAGGGTCCTGCAACTAAGTGCATGGAGACCTTGGTAACTCTGCAGCTGAGTGCGCGGGCCCCTACAACTTTGTGCGCAGGGTCTGGAAAGTTTGTATAAAGAAGATCTGAAGTAATAAAAAATATTTGAGGCAATTATGTGTCTACTTTTGTATATTTATGTATTTTTTGTATTTACGCACTTGAATGATAGTTATCTGTTTTTTTGAATTTACTTCTCTATGAAGATATGACTCCATTATTATATGTGATTTTACACATGATTAGACGTTTACATGAATTTTATATCTTTATTTAACTGAAAATCACTTAAGTTTCATGAATAAAGGCTCACAAAGGTCAGATCAGACCTAAAAATGCAGAAAACACCTTAACCACATCACATAACCTTCTGGATGTAGAAGCCTCATTCTAACATCCCCCAATACTGCCTCAGGTGAGACTGTAGCCTGCGCTATGCGAGTTTTTGCCGAAAGGGCCAGTAGTGTAGGCTTTTGTTGGTTAGTGCAGCTAACTCTAAACCTGGGTCTAAGCCCCCTCAAGCCAACAAATGTTTTGTTGTCGGGACCGGGATCTATTTGACAGATGTGTGATGTGGCATAAGTGGATATCGACTAAGAAGGAAATCGAGAAGTGGATAGATCGAAAGCTACACAAGTTTGTAGGCTAGGAGAATAGGA
Organism: Pinus tabuliformis; assembly: GCA_031772625.1. Classification (NCBI taxonomy): domain Eukaryota; kingdom Viridiplantae; phylum Streptophyta; class Pinopsida; order Pinales; family Pinaceae; genus Pinus; species Pinus tabuliformis. Next base: position 528,893,480 of record CM062814.1, on the reverse strand, counting down.
ATCCGCGGTTATCAAAAGAAAGTGGTTATAGAGGTATCTCTACACAGAAGTACACGAATTTTTCTTTTCATCATTCCCCTGCGAATTATACGAGTGGCTATCCAAATTAGCAGATAACAAACCTACTTGGAATCATGACGATCCTATTGCGTGGACTCCAGAATTAGTCAAACATCTTGAAAGATGTAATTATAAGGTTGTAAGGGTTGTTGATTATTGGATTGATAGTATTTTGGGTTGTTTCATCACTGAATTTGCAATAGATACGTATGTGTCTTATAACAAAGTTTAACAGCAATTATTCAAGGGTCCGAGAGGTAAGTACCTGAAATCATTAAAAACCTCGATTAAAATGCTTTTGTTTGAAAAGGGGATTATGCCTTTACCTCAATGTTTAAGAGGGCTCTGACTTGATCTATGCCAAGTGGAAAGCAATTTAGAGTAGATCTAGACAAATTTGTCAGAAGTGAATACAGTCTCTTATTGGGAGAGTTCGAAAGTGAAGAAGAACGAAGTATCCCTAGTACGCCTAGAGGTGCGGTGCAGAAGGTAGATCAATTTACTTCTAGAATTCAACATCCAACCAATCCCCCTCCACCTTTGCCTCTACCTCATACACCTCCACCTCCACCTCTATTGTTCAGTATGGAAAATATAGTGAAAATTCTTTTATTCAAGGGTCAGGGATCAAAGGATCCTGAACAATTTCTGTCCATCGCAGAGGCTGTGTGGAAAGCACATCGAATCAACAATGATGATATGAAGAAAGCACAACTAGTTACAGTGCTACAAGTCCAGCGCTTACCTGGTACATCAGATACAGCACAACACATCTGGCTGCTTCATTGGCTAACACAAAGGATGCACTGAATGCAGAATTTACAAAATCGGTGTCAAAAGCTCAGTGTGTGACTGAAATCAAGGAGATCAAGAAGAGGGTTAATGAATCTGTGTGGGATATATATCAATGACTCAAGTACTTGCTGAGTCAAGATAACCTTCAAATTTGAGATGAACAACATAGGGACTAGTATATAGCTTCGTTATTACCTCACTTAAGATTATCGCTATCTCAGCAGAAGATTGGGTCTCAGGCTAAAGTGTTGGAAATCACAATGAAGCTAGAAGCCTTGTAGATCCAAGATACAAATGTAGGAGTTCAGCAGATCTAGGCATAGCTAGCAAGACTGCATATGGAGTTACAGGATCTGAAGTAGGGAAAGAAGGTTAAGTCAGACACACATTCTGAAGTTTGGTGCACAAAATGCAAGGCCAAAGGTCACCATAAGAATCAATGCCCTGTATTTCGGGATTATATAGCTATGGGAGGTCCTAACCCGCTAAACCCTAAGTCTTATGTTGGATCAAGCATCGGTGCATGTACCTAGTGTAGTATCTTCCAAGTATCAAGATATCATTCAAAAAATAATTATTCCCTATTATAGAAGTTTATACAGTCTCCAAAGAAACCCTTTTGTAACTTTTGTAAATTAGTTGGTGATGATGAGAGGAATTGTTGAAGCTATTAACTAATGATGGACAAAACATTGATGTATAGGATGCAGGTTGAAAATCATGCATAGAATGACCAAGGCTCACCTACAGTTCTCTCCAAGGATAGGGAAGAGGATGAGAAGGAGGAGCTGGAAGTTATTTGTTACAACTATGGAGAACCAGGGCACTTTGCGCACAACTGTTAGAATCCAACACACCCTTCATGTTAGTATTGTCGTCAATTCGATCATGTTATAAAATATTGCTTGATCTTAATAGCGAAGATGCATGAGAAGAAGAACCATTAGTCGATGCCGAATATTCAAATGATGAGATCTGAGCCACGCGAAGATTATCCCAGTGTCAACATAGTCACACGAAGTGATGTAGCCACTGGTGAAGAGAAGGTCAAAGGCAAATAGCCAGAATTAGATTCATGGTTCCGAAAAGTCGATGAGAAGAATGTTGGGTTTGATTTACACAGAGAAAAAGAGATGTTCATGGAAGCAATAAAGCTTTTTATGGATCCAAGTGCTTCTACGTCTAAGAATCATATTCCACTAGTACCACGAAAGGAGAAACCAGAAGAAGTTACTATGACACAAGATTTACATCCCACAATGTTAAAATCATTTTTGCAAACCTTCATGAAGTTATTACAGGATCAGAAGGTCGTAGAAGGACTGCAAGAATTGATAGATAATTGTGCCAGCAAGGATAAACCGTTAAAAGGACAACACGGAGTCAATAAGGTGAACCAAACCAAGAAGAGAACTGGTAGGGAGATCTTGTTGACTGGGCATATTGGTGATTTCGAAATGGATCAGGTAATCCTAGACTTGGGCTCCAATGCTAACACACTGTCGAAGTAGACTTGGGAACGTATGGGAAAGCCTAAGTTACAGTGGTCGCCAATTCAGTTGCGCATGGTGAACCAGCAAAAGATAATTCAAATGGGGCGCCTACATGGAGTAATTGTAGATATTGAAGGAGCAAGAGCAATGGTTGATTTCGAAGTTATTGAGATCATCAATGATAGTAATCCATACCTAGCGTTGCTCAAGATTGATTGGGCCTTTGACATGAATGAAATCATTAACTTAAAGAAGCAAAGCATGGTATTGAAAAGAATGAACTTCGAGTAATTGTCCCATTGGATCTAGCTGAGGGTATGCGATACACAAAACCGAACCATGACTATTATGAAGATGACAACATTGAGAACATATATAAGTTAACTTCGCGAAATGAAGATTGGATGAATCCTACTGCAGATGGAAGGATCAACTGGGATAAGGACATCTCCTTCCAATCAGATTCAAATGGAGAGTTAGAAAACTGGAAAAATCAGTTGCATGAGGTCTCTACGCTGAGATGTAATTGACTTACAAAGTCGCTACGTTGTGTATCTACCGAGGTACGTAAATTACCCTATTATGATGGCTTGGGTGATGTCAATATATTTCTTGACCAATTTTAAAGGGATGTACCAGAGGAACATCAGTTCCATGCCTTAGATCTAGCATTAAGAGCTACGCCTGTAAGATGGTGGGGTACACACAAGGATAGTTTTGCTGACTGGAAGGAATATCGTAGAATGATGCGATTAAGATTTGGCTATGCCAACACCCATCTCACTAAGAAATACATAGGAAAGGATGATCCACGTGAACATCTAGCGAGATGGAATAAGGCATGGGCTGAGATACCTTAACATGAGTGGATGCATATATTTATTCATACCCTGGATGTTATCCCAAAGAACTGGTATTTAGAAACAGAGTTGTGACACGGGACCGCTAACTCGGATGAGATGAAATAAATTTTATTACTGACGTTCAATTTTGAATATGGGTTTGAATGTATTGATGAAGTGCTTCAAGAAATTAAAGAAGCTATCTTCTGAACACCCATCGAACCTCTCACATGGGTACAACCTGACTGGAGTACGCAGCTACAACATGCTTTAGAATCTTACAATGTGACAACGGAAGAAGCTGATGAGGATCCACAGAATATTAATATCCCTGAACTAGAGGGACAATGCGAAGTTGGTGTACCTAATGCGGAGATCCTTGATATTTCACAACCAGTGCTCACAAAGTAGGTAAACATTGGTTCAGAATTAGAAACAAAATTCATGAACATTGGCAATTATTAGGATGAAGATATAGTAGGATAAGGTAGTTGAATTATTACATGAATATCAAGATTTATTTCCAACCAAGTTTTGTAACTTCAAGGGGATAGTAGGAGATTTTGGGATGATGTATATCAACTTAAAACCTGATGTAAGGCCAGTTAAGCAGCACCCATATCGATTGAATCCCAAATACAAGGAGAAGGTACAAGAGGAAATCGATAAGATGCTCCGGCCGAAATAATTGAGCCTATAGAAGAATCCGAGTGGGTCAGTCCTATGGTGGTCCAAGAGAAAAAAATGAAAGGCGATATCAAGATCTGCATAGATCTACGGAAGTTAAATGATGCATGTGTACATGATCCATTCCCTACGCCGTTTACAAACGAAGTTCTTGAGAATGTTGGCGGAAAAGAAGCTTATTCATTTACGAATGGATTCTCGGGATACCACCAAATTAAGATCGTGCCGAAGGATAGAAGAAAGAGTACCTTTGCTACATAATGGGGGTTGTTCCAGTATACAGTCATGCCTTTTGGACTCAAAAATTCTCCTATGATTTTCTCAAGGGTGGTTGTCGCAGCATTCAAGGAATTCATTCATAAGTTTTTGGAAGTCTACTTCGATGATTGGACAGTGTTTGGGCTGGTCAAAAAGCATGTCTCTAGTCTGCGCTTGATGTTGGATACATGTAGGAAGTATCATATCTCCTTGAACTTGAAGAAATGCATTTTTTGTGTACCTTACAGAATATTGTTAGGCCATGTTGTCTATAAGCAGGGATTGATGGTAGACCCTACTAAGATCATCGTAATTATCAATCTAGAGCCCCCTAGGAATGTAAAGCAGCTATGCGCGACATTGGGTCATACTGGGTACTATAGGAAGTTTATTAAAGAATACACGTAGATCATTGCGCCCATGGAGAAGCTATTAAAAAATGATGTTACATTTTGTTGGGACAATGATTGTCAGAAGAGCTTGGATACTCTAAAGGAGAAGATGGTTACGGCGCCAATCCTAGTATTCCTGGATTGGAAGAAGGAATTTCATGTACATGTGGATGTGTCTTGCATAGCATTGGGAGTTGTTTTAACACAACTAGGGGCAGGAGATATCGATCACCCGATTTCCTTCACCAGTCAGAAACTATCTAAGGCCGAGAGGAACTACTCAACCACAGAGCATGAAGGATTGGCCATGGTTTATGCACTATAGAAGTTCAAGCATTATCTACTAGATGCGCACTTTAAGATGTACAAAGAGCATTCTCCTTTGAAGTACCTGGTCAATAAGCCTTTGTTGGGGGGGGCAATTTGTAGATGGTTGCTCCTTTTCCAAGAATACGATTTTGAAGTAATAGTGAAGCCCGGGAGATTGAATGTTGGACCGTACCACCTTTCTCTAATTGAAAATGGTGAAGAGCCTATAAATATTGAGGAAGGATTACCTTACGCGTAGATCTTTTCTATCATGATTGCGGATGAGAATTTTTTCGACATTATTCAATTTTTATCTACTGGCATAGCTCCTGAAGGTTATACGACGCATTAAAAGAAGGAATTATTTGCCAGGGCTGCATATTTTTCTATGATTGCAGGACATTTATATCAAATGGGGTGGATGAAGTTCTACACCAATATGTACCTTAATATGAAAGGCAGAGTATTCTAGCTGAAGCACGTGGTGGTTTCATTGGAGGACACTATGCAGGAAAGGTGTGGTGAAGTAAAATTATAAGTGCGGACACAAACAAATTCCTCTATCCTGATAATGGGTCTAGCCACAACAGATACATTCTATGGAATATTTCCTTAGGTTAGAACCAATTAAGAGGGCCTACCTCTTAGTCCGATTATCCCGTTTGATGATGTCCTTGCTTATGCACTCCAGCTATCTCTCGCCTCCTTCTTCAAGCACCTGAAACAAGTAAACAACATCAAACAACAACTGTGATAATAGACAAATTGTAATTCAACCTACTTAACAAGTCAAGAAACATTAAGACATGAATATGTAAGATGAAAAATCATGTAGGAAATCAATCGATAGTTGCATAAATTAATATCAAAGAGAGATTACAATCATTGCCTTGACGTTGCAGTCCTCCTCTGACAAGACCAGGTTCCCACACACTTCTGCTAACATTCCATGATGGCCTCAATCCACAATAGTTTTAATGATCTTCCCTTTAGGCTTCACTCCAAACCAAATCGCACTTCTCCCTCACACAACTAGATAGCTACAACTAGTAATAGCTTGTTGTTCACTCCAAACCAAAATAGCACTAGCACACCAACATTAACACTAGCTCGTGCTTGGGAAGAAGGGGGGTTTATATAGGATGAATGGATGGGAGATGGACCCTCTTCTCATGGGAGAAGGTCTTATCCCTTGAGGTAGTTCCATCATTATATGGGAAAGGAGCCCAAACTGACATCCTCGACCCTATCTAGCCAAACCATTTACTAGACTTCCATTACGAAGCTTCTAGAGTTGGAAGCTTTGGCTCCTAATTTAAAAAACTTTCCATAACAGGACCGACATGACTGGAACACATCTCAGTCACTCTGGTCGGCACTAGGGACAATGCCAATATCTGCACATTGATGCAAGTGAGACAAAGGCCATTAGGACTGGTCTTGTAAACTGGGCAAAACAGAAGTTTCAGGGGAAATGGTGCAAAAGGGAATTGATCTGCTCATGAAGAGGGACACAATGGGAGTTTCTTCATGAAGGAAAATCATGTGGGGTTCACTGTAGAGGTCCTCCGGGATCAAGGAACAGGGAGTACAGGGACAGTGAGAAGATGTTGTGTAACATATGCCTCGTAAAGCGTGAAGGTTGAGCTAGAGTGAGGGATGAAATGCTTTATGAATCAGTGCGGGGAACCATAGTCTACTATCGGAAAACCTACAAGCAAGTACAAATACATATACATAACTGAAAACTCTGTCAAACGATACATGAATTGTGGTATGGACACATGCATCCACAGAATGATCATGTGAATGGATCCAGGCATGGGCGCAACCATCCATCAAAGAGGATCATAATGAAACCAAGGTATGGTCGTAGTCATTCAATAATGAGAAGGATCACATATGATAACTCATGGTATGGTTGCAGCCATCCATTTGAAAGAGACATGCATATCAACATAACCATGTCACATCGCTTCGCAACCTAGACTTTTGTGATCTAAGTCCAGGGTCTTGCGCTCCAACACAACCCGATCAAAGTATAGATTCTAACATGTGAATAGATGTGTTGACGTCGAACATGCTAGAAAGTCGCTTGATTACCAGTCAATGATGTAAATTGTTAACAAGCACGAGAGAAACCACCAATAATGACAATGGCCCTCAAGTTACTATCAGCACAATCCACGGAATGTGAATAGAGGAACTGAAGTCGAACATCTGTAAAATCACTCGATCGAAAGCCAATGATGTGAAGTTGTCATCGAGTGCAAAGAAATTGCCATTAGGGCGTGCAAGCTCTAAGGTACTGGAAGGGAGTCTCTCGGGAAACTTTCCGAATAATGAGTTGAAGTTGACAGGGAACGACCGTGTCGAAGGAGGGCCATAATGTTTCCCACATCATCGACAGGAGATGAGCTAATGTAAAAAAATGATTTTTGATGATACAGAGAATCAGAAGTAAGTGTAACTACAGAAGGACAACTCTTGAACATATCGGCGATACAACTGAAAGTTTGGCAGCTTTTGGATCCATAGGATTGGTAGTCATGATGATGTGGCAGAGATCAAATGGAAGGAAAAAAATAACGGCCCAACCTGGGAAGGTCAACGACACAAAGGAGGATATCACAACCCGACACGAAGCAAAAAGTTTCATGTTCAAGAGTGAGTTGCCAACACAACTGATAGATTTGCAAATTTTCCCCACCATTTATTGCAGGTACCCCAATTATTTTTTAATCACAAGCTTGAATGGGATAACATATGCTTGCACTGTAAGTTCATCCTTTAGATGAATCCAACCTAGTAATTTTAACGAGCCCTAGGAAGGAGGAGCTCATGTTCGTCATGGTGACGAATTTGATGTTGTTTAATAGTTTAACGAGTCTGACAAAGGTGTAACTCGGTATCTTTTTCATGTTTAGAGAGTTTGAAAAAGACATGGAAAAGAAAACTCCACATGGTCCCTTTTCGTACATTTGTGTCTCTCAAGCCCGAAAAGGTAGAAAACAATACTTGAGAGAACCGCTTGACCATTTCAATCAAGGAGTACCTTTTTCGTAAATAGTGCCTCCCAACCGGAAAAGGGGTAAACTTATACTGGGCACACGATGTTTCGCATCCATTAACGATTTCTAAATAACAAGGGCTCGACCTTCTTTTCTCTTTTAAAGGGTCGGAAAAAGAGTTGAAATCGAACCCCCTATTTTATTTTATTTTACGAGTCAAAAGGGAAAAACACTTGGCAATCTTTTCATATGAGTTTAACGAATCGAAAAAAGAGCTGAAACATGACTCATCATCATCGTCGAACATCCATCACCTATCGTTTCACAAAAAGGTAAAGTGTATTATCCAGTTCTTGAGGCAAAATAGGTCAAAATATTTACAAAAAACATGATATTTTCATGAAAAAATGAATAAAAAGGAGAAAAGTAAATATATTTTTACCATTTACCATTTTACCTTTGTTGTGAAACCGTTTTACTCACTTTTGCCCTAATTGTTTCAGAGCAGATTGTGAGAGATCTGAGAGGTCAATCGGCGAGCTTCCAGTTCCAAGTAAAAGCTAAAGCCCTAAGCTTCATTTTCATGTCCTTTATTTTTGTTTTTAACCATTTTTTTAGTTTTTTGAGAGGGTTTTTGAAAAAAAAATTGCCCTTGGTCGGCGTGACTTCCGGGCACGGAATCGCGCCAACCGAGGATGATTAGCAAAGCCATCTGTGTCATTCAGCACAACTATTTTTAAAACAGTACGCCAGTGTCGTGAATAGGGAAAAGCCTTATTTCCTCAAAAATTCATTGTTTAAACTCAAATTTTATGGGCCAAGCATGATTTTTGACTCCAATTAATGGCTTTGGCAGGAAAGAATCGCAGAAAATGGTGGACTGGAAAGAATGGGAACATGAGGATGTTGTTACCTAGGCAATGAATGACCCAAATTTCCTGGAAGCTTTGAGGGCTTGTGGGCTCCTCAAATTCTTTCTCATGCCAAGGATACAGGCCCAGCCCGAGTTGCTTCGGTACCTAATTAGTCTTTGGGACATTAATCGGGAGATATTTGTCATTGGCGACCAGGAGATGGGGTTGGAAACTTCAGATATATACTTCATCACTGGACTATCCCACAGAGGGGAACCAATGAACTTGTACGGGTCACAACCAATTGGGGAAAGCATACCTTCCATGCTTGTCAAACACTGCCCTGAGGCCTTGAAATCCAAAAGTGGGAAGATAGAGATCTCTAGTGTTCGGGATCTGATACTGAGAGTGCTTCTGTTAACTATCAACAGAGTGGTGGGGTCCCAAGCGGAAAATGAGACTAACAAGTTGAATTTCTTTTATGTTATCGACTATACAGCTCTTACGATCTTCAACTGAGCAGAGGCCATGAAAATCAACATCAAACGCCAACTGTCCAAAGCTAAGGCAGGGAATTTGAAGCAATTTTGCTTTGGATCTATACTTGTGACCTTCTTGTTGGAACGAGTACCACTATTCCAGTATCAGCTGACTGAGGTAGATCCTCCTATGCCACGCAATCTGTGGATGGCCTGCAAGAGTCATTTGATGCCGAGGATCACTGAGGGTCAGCATATGTCATACCGACCTACATTATTTTCATGGCTACAATGAAAAAATCTCGTTGTGGAGGACTGGCCATACGATGGCACCGATTTCCGTCAAGATCTAGATATGCCCTTACCGGATGGAGAGGACTTCGATGATGAAGGTAAAAAATCAAATTTTTAATTTTGAGATTTTTTTTAATTGTTTTTGGCATATATACGCTTATAACATTTCTCTTGTTAATGTAGACGTTGGACCAGAGCGGCCTGCTGGAATGTCCCCAATAGCCAGGCGCATCCCTCGCCCTATCGATGTCATCGCTCCTTATCAGGAAGGGAGTGACAACGAGGAGGAGATCACGAGGAACCTTGATGGGTTAACTTGTGGTATCCCGGAGCATGCTCCGGTAGGAGACATTCCTCGTCAATACCAGAGACAGTGGTGGGAGTCTCGGATCAGATCCTTCTATTGCTGACTCATGTTGCATGAGTCGTATCATGCTACCCTGATCACCATGCTGATTAGTTCCTAGGTCCAACACTTACATTTTTTTAGGCCTGTGTGCCACAGATATATGAGGCCTGCGAGCTGTCGATGTTATTTTAGACACACATATTTTTTTTGGGGTTCTGATGTATCAAACATTATCACCATATATATATATATATATATATATATATATATATATATATATATATATATATATATATATATATATGTTGTATTTTTTGTATACTATGGTACAAATGATTTTTTTATCTTTTCACATGTTTCGTAAATGTTTATCCAACACATGATTAGCTAATACACCTACTAATGTATTCATGTGTCTGATAATATGTAATGTAATCAAAATGTCTTTCCAATAGATGGATACAGAGATACGTTCTCAATATTTGAGGGTTTCTGATGGAATATTTCCCGTTGAGTTGAAGGACCACAAGCTATGAATCCAGGTTGACAAAAAATTATCTGATGCCCAGAGCGATGGCTTCTGACAACAGTTCGATGATCGCATTGTATTCACCAATATTGTTAGTTGTGCAACTTAGACAGATACCTTGAAGTTTGATCAACTCACCGTTAGGGTCATAAATAGCCCATGTTGCGATGATAGGTTCCGGGTACTACGGCAAGCACCATCAATGAAACCAATGTGGGGAGTAACCACGCTGCACAAAAATGAATGACACACTAATGTACACAAGTAACCATGCAAGATGACCTAAGCATAGTACTTCTTCAGGTAAAGACCGTTTCAGGGCTTATCAAGAGGATTTCCTTCATAATCAATAAGCTCATAGGCTCCTTTCTGCAAAAAGCATTTCACGATGTAGGGCCCATGCCACATGGGTTCGAACTTGCCTGCCCCTAGCTTATTGTTAGCTTGGTAGTATAGTAATACCAAATCACCCTCAGAGAACGCGTGAGGGGAGACTGACTAATCGAAATGGGATTTGACCTGTTTCTTTTGTGCTTCGATGACCAAGTCAGAGAGACGGCGAGTCTCGTCCAGTCATTCTAAATATAAGAGGCGTTCATCTTGAGGTGACATTTGGGGAGGAGTTCAACAGCTAACTTGAGTGAAGGAATCTTGCATTCGATCAGTAATGTTGCTTCCAGACCATAAACTAGCTGGAATGGTGTGAAACTAGTTACGTCTTTGGTTGAGGTTCGATAGGCCCACAAAGCTTAAAATAGCATGAGATACCAATTTGACTTGTGCATCCCAATAGTACGCTAAAGAATTGTGACCAAGACTTTGTTCATGGCTTCAACTTGGCCGTTGGTCTAAGGGTAAAATGGGGTCGAGCCATCGTGGCACAATCCCAATGCAAATGTTAGCTCATCCATCATGTAATCTCTGAAATTGGAGCCATGGTCTGTGACAATGGCTTTAAGTACGCTGAACCTGGAAATAACATGGTTGAAAAGGAATTGAGTCGTCGTCTTACCATCTACAGAGTATGTAGGCATCGCTTCGACCCATTTGGTGAAATAATCCACAGCGACGATAATATAGCCATGCCCCCTGGCCAAACGAGGGTTACATGTCATATAATCGATGCCCCATTTGGCAAAAGGACCAATGGTAATGACGGGGTGTAGGTGAGCGGGTGGGGCATGCATCTTGCATTGGTAAATTTGGCATTCGTAGCACTTGCGAACAGCAAGAATGTAGTCCTTGAAGATAGACGGCCAGAAATAACCAGCACGAAGGATTTTTTGAGTTGTAGCATAACCAGACATATGACCACCACATGCCCCAGAGTGGCAATCATTGAGAACTCTTTCAGCTTCCTCGATCATAAGGCATCGGTGAAGAACTGAATCGACACCGACACGGTATAAAGTATCGCCAATAATACGGTAGGGTTGGGAGTGATTCCGAATCCTGTGATGATCATCCTTGTTCAACGCGGACCAAAACATGGACGTCTAGAGATACACGATGATATAACTGTACCACGGATAAGGGTGCTAATTAGAAAGAGGGTCTCATCTGGAAGTTGTTCATCTGCACCAGCAGGAAGAGACTTGGAGGGAATGGAACAAATCAATTTAGTGAAAACAAGTGACTTCTTAGATTTGGTCATAGTAAATACCAAATCAAATTCTTGCAGGATGACGATCCATTTAGAATATTTTCCCCCCAGCAACTGATGAGTCAGGATATAGGTCATGGGGTTGCATTCAGAAATCACTGTGCACAAAAGGATATAGTGCCAAAAACGTTGAACAGCCTGGACAATAGCTAAATCCAACTTCTCAACATGTCCATAACATGTTTCAGTGTCGAGGAGATTCTGACTAAGGTAGTATATCACATGTTTATTTACTTCGTTGTCGTCTTGGACCAAAACCATAAGAATGGTGCTAGGGGTTGCGGCTAGGTAAAGGAAGTAATCTTGATAATAGTCCGACGGGTGCAATAGAGGATCATTTAAGAGGACAACCTTGAGATCGTCAAAATATTTTTGGGCCACCTCGTCCCATACAAAGGGTGTTCCTTGTTTTAGCAACCGAGTAAATCTTGTAGTTAGCCCAACATAATTGGGTATAAAACGACGAAGAAAGTTGGCCTTTCCTTGCAGGCTCTAGATTTTGTGTAGTGAAGATGGAGGGGGTAAATTTACAATGGCCTCGACTTTTAGCAAATCAAGGCGAATACTGTCCTTGGAAACAATGAAGCCGAGGAGTCGTCCCGATTCTACGCAGAAAACACATTTTTGCGAGTTTAACCAAATGTTATAGTGTCTGCAGTGTAGAAAAAACTGCCGAAGATGGTCTGGGTGATCTTGGCACTTACGAGAATGAGCAGGAAGGTCATCCAAGTAAGGCTGGACAATGTTGCGAATATCATGAAACGCATAGGACATCGCCCGTTGAAACGTGGCTCTAGCATTTTTTAGGCCAAAAGGGAGCTTCTTGTACACAAACGTACCCCATGGACAGATAAAAGTTGTCTTTTCTTGATCAGCTAGTGCGATGTTGATTTGGTTGTAACCTGAAAAACCATCCATAAAGGAAAAGATCTCGCTCCAGGCACATTCATCAATGATTTGATCAATTGAGGGAGTAGGATTTATCTTTAGGACAGGTACGATTGAGATCTAGATAATCGACGCAAACATGGTTCGTGCCCTGATTTTCAGTCATTGGGACAATATTGGACACCCAGACTGTAAGTGGGGTGGGATAGATGAACCCAGCTTTGAGAAGATTTTCAACTTCACCCTTAATAGCAGTGACCTTCCTAGGGTGCACCGGGGAAGCTGTTGGCGAACAGTCTTTGCGTGCAAATATGTTGGTATTTCATGCACTAAAATGCTAGGATCAATGCCAGGAATTTCTTCATAGGACCACACAAACACATCATGGAATTCCTGAAATAGATGAGTATATGTCTTGATCTCATCTGGAGAACAAGATACCCCAATATGAATGTGTTCAACGATACTGGGTTTGATAGAAATTTCAATCGACATCGTTTGGGTAATATTACCTAGATTTCCTTCTGACCATACTTCATGAGTAACAATCGGTGGCGGAAACAGAGAAGAGGGCTCTTCGAAAATGTTAGACATGACCGTCGGGCGAGGTAGGAACGAGGAGCGATGATGAGTATTGATCCAAGGTGGTTCCTCGAGAGACATGACTTCCATGATACCTTCATCAGCAAGGAAGGTCTCGGCTAAGGGATCAGGCAATTCCAAATTTCCAATCCACGGGGATTGAGAGTACATATCGAGAGAGGTCTTTGACATAAAAGAATCAGAGGATGCAGAGCTCGAAGCCGAAACAATTTCCACATAATTGACTTCAGTGGGACTAAACGACATAACCTCGCCCCAAGCATCAACAAGATCTGGTGAAGGTACGACCAAGGATCAGATTTAACCGAGATCATGTTGACAGAGGCAACATGAGGAGGTGGGAGTGGAAAAATTTCCATTAAGGAAGAATCTTTGAAAAGACCTGCCCCCACACTCTTATAGGGAGCACTAGTGTGCTTGACGTACGGAACATTGCCATCTAAGGAGGAAGAGGCAAAGAAAGATAGCTGATCGACAGTGACAATATTCCCTTGATGGGGAAAATGAATCACGCGAGATAAAGATGAGGCTACAGCATGCATGGCATGGGTCCAACTTCAGCAAAGTAGAATATTATAATTGAGATTGGCATCAACAATTTCTACTTTGACTTGCACTGTCTTTCCTTCCAGGGTGATGGCAAGGTTAGGTAAGACACCGAAGGGTTGTGAATCATGCCCATCGAAAGCTTCCAAAGTGTTCAGAGATTGGTTCAAAGCAGGAGAACCAATAGCTTTCCAACATGTGGTCAACATGATGCAGGTGGACGCACCTTCATCAATGACAGTCTGGTGGATAGTCTTCTCATTGATGATTACCTGAATAAGAAAGGAAATCTAATGAGGGAGACACGAAACATGGTTCTCTAGATAAAAACATATCAAATTGGAATCGGTGCGATCGATGCCCCCGATAGCTGACAGCAAAGATTTCCGTTGCAATGGGTAGCTTTGGAGTACCTCGAGAGCTGACATGGCTGACGGTGCCTGAGCCAAATCGTCAACAATACTGTAGTGTTGAGCATCTTAGGCATTGGGATTATACGAGGATTTCCGCAGCACACCTCGAGAGGGTGGTCGCATAGCGGAATCAGGGTTAGGGCACTCAATATGAAGAGGGCCAGAACTAGGGGTAGAAGAAGAAGGTGCGACTTCTTTCTCTTTCCTAGCTGTCGAAGCAGGAGTTTGATAGTCTTTCGATTTAGTAGCCATATTAATAGTCATACTCATCATGAACACTTGAGATCCGAAGGAAGCAGATTGGGGTTGGTCTACCATTTGGGTCTGCTAAGATGAAAACAACTCTTTGAGGACAGTGGGGGCCCTTTGAGAAAGCGATTAACTTCATATCATTGGGGATAACCTTTAGTGTAGTGATATTCCCCGTAAATGAGGCAGGGATACTTAGGTTTCCATTGCGAAGATTCGCCAGCAGATGATTTGGGAAGACCCTGTTTCGAAGCATCGGATTTACCCTTGCCTTTGCCTTTCTTCTTTCCTTTCGAGGATTTTTCCACTACGGTAGACTGGACAACGTGGACCTCTGAGGTTTTACAAGGGACAGGTGGATTCTGGGATGAACTATTAGGAACAACATTTGAGACCAACTTCTATTTGGAAGAAGATTTAGCAGGGATCTGGGATATTGAACCAATAACTCCATCAATGAGAGGTACAGCTGGTGACTATGATGTTGTGGGATCAGATGATGGTTGCGGAGCATCGAGTAATAACTCGTACAAAGTGCCAGACTGAGAGTAAACTATATCCAAGTACTGGGCACGAGCGATGGCCTGCTCTTCAGTGACACATCCACCCATAGCTATATCACGAGCAATTGGGGACATGAATGATTTGGTGAACCATTCAGTGAGTAACTGATTAGAAATCTTGACTTTGATCAGGCGATGTCTACATCTCCATTCATGGATGTGATCAGAGATGTGTGTCGCAATATCTTTCTTAAGCGATGTGAGAAAATAGGTGTCGATTTCATAACGAACTGGTAACTGAAAATGCGTGAGGAAATCCATGGCTAAAGAGTTAAAGTCATGATAAGTACTTCGAGGTAGCTCGATGTAACACTTCGCTACAGCACCCATGAGGGTTCATTGGGAAAGACAGATATGAATGGAATCATCCACATACAATTTCGACGAACACCAGAGGTGATATGCCATCACATAGGCCTGAGGATCTTCCTTAGCTTTCCCATCGAACTTTAGACAATCACTTTGTATCTTGGACGAC
This sequence comes from Pinus tabuliformis, assembly GCA_031772625.1. NCBI lineage: Eukaryota > Viridiplantae > Streptophyta > Pinopsida > Pinales > Pinaceae > Pinus > Pinus tabuliformis. The sequence continues at coordinate 528,877,725 of CM062814.1, read as the reverse complement.
ACCGGAGGCCAGTATGGCAAATGAAGGATCATAACATTTGTAAGGCGAGATACATCTGGCAACTCGAGTGTAGCCAAGAATGGAAATTGGGTGTTAAAAGGCATGGGAGGTCAATAAGCAGGTCCGTACAGAGAAGCCCATCCCCGCTGGTAAGGATTTTGGCCCCACAGTGGGGGATTTTGGCCATATGGAATCTGAGGCTGCCCCCATTTCATATTAGCTTGACCATAGGGAGGATTTTGACCTTGAATACCTTGGAACTGTCTGGCCACAGGTTGTTGATAAGCAACGTACAAGTTAAAAGGTTGTTGAGCCTGTTGACCATGGACATATGGATATGGGACCTGTTGTCCTTAAACATACGGGTGATGAACCTGTTGTCCCTGAACAAGAGGATTTTGAACCTGTTGTCCTCGAGCATAAGGTTGATACACTAGTTGCCCTTGGACATAGGTATTTTGTACCTCATTCCCATGACCGGCAAGATTTTGAGCCTGCTAACCTAAGACATGAGGATTTTGAGCCTGCTACTGCAGGACTTGACCTTCACCCTGCCCCTGCAAGGGTTGACTATGTTGATATGTATACAAGGGTTGTTGCTGCCCTGGTTGGTTTTTTTGTTGCAAGGGTTGACCTTGCGGTTGCAAAATTTTTCCCTTGGGCTACAGAGGTTGGCCCTGCGAGGACATGGGTTGAGAGGTGTGCGGAGCATATTGCATCTGTTGTTGCATGGTTTGTTGCAATTATTGCAAGGGGTGACCTTGCGGTTGTTGCAGTTGACCTTGTTGTGGGATCATTTACCCTTGCGGTTGCACTAAGAGCCCTTGCTGCAACAAAGGTTGCCCTTGCAGTAAAAAAGGTTGCCCTTATTGTTGTAGAGGTTGTCCTTTTTGCTGCAAGGGTACTTGAACAGTGCCCGGGAAATTTCTGAACTAAATCTGGCAATATCCAGGCTGGCTGTACTGCCCAGATTGGAGGGTGTAAGGTTGATTAACCATTCCTTGAGAACCATATGGAATGTAAGGATTTTGGTATTGGACCTGAGCCCCATAGGGCTGCTGATACTGAATGTTGCTCGATCCAGACGGACCAACGGGATTCTGAACCTATTGGTACTAGACATTGCTTGATTTATTAGGATTAACAGGGTTATGAATAATACCAGAAGAAGGTTGGTTTATACCAAGCATGTGAGCTCGTGAGCTACTTACATTAGTGGCACCTAACACCATAGAAACATTCAGGTTCTTCCCCCCAGGCAGTGGCACAACTTGGCCACTGACTAGAGGGATGGAGGAACTGACAGAGACATTCTTTGAAACTACCAGTTGTGCCTGACGGGTAACTGGGATTGATGATACAAGGGTATTCGGAATGGTGGGTTGCATTGGGATTGAGGTAACCGCCTGTTGGGAAGTCATGTTCATAACGAACAAACCTAAAGTAGGCATGGCACCTGACGCCCAAAGAAGGTTATGGTAAAGTGACAAGGCACTAGGTGTACTTGAAACCAACTGTGCCAAAGACACATAGTTGGGTGGAAAAATGGCGGGAATACACCCTGAATAGGGGAGACCCTCGGGAGGAAAAGGCAACTCTTCCCCCTCAACTGTGTGTGGAGTAGAAACTTCGGACTCATCTGGAGAGGTGACTGGAGCATCGCCTTTGGATTCCATGCCTGGAAACAAACGACGATGAATGGTCGAAAAAGTACGAGGGGATAGTTCCAAAGGAACACTCGGCTGGTCATACGGATTGTAAGGATGCTGCAGTGATATCACAACAAGGTAAAATAGAGGATTCAGAGGGTAGATAACCAGTCCAAGCTGACCATCGGTGGTCGACGAGTTCTCAGGAGTTTGAATGGGATTGTCCGAAGATTCCTGGCCAAGATCAGCTGATGAACCAGTATCAAAAGTAGGTGTAGGACGAGATGACAAATGTTGAATGCTCATAACAATTACGAGTTCAACACCTTGGTCCTCGAGTGACTCTGGTAACTCAGGAAATGGCTCCTCAGACAATATTTCAGACAGAGGAGAGGAAGAGGAACTAGGTGAACCAAATGATTCAACCACGATGACCTTGTCTTAGTCGACAGAAAAATTAACTTCAAGGCTTTAAAATGCTCTTTTAAGGAAACTCACGATTTGGTATCAGAAAATACTAACAGGGTGTTTTTGGATCGTGGGCAATCAATTATTAAGATGCATAAAAGACTGGTGCTCTTTCATTTTTTAAGAGTCGATAAATAAATAAAGATGACTCTATCGCTTTCGATTGGAAACGAGCTTGAAAGGACAAGTGCTCAAATGATATTTTAAGTATAATGAGTCAAAAAGATCAAATGGTTGCTCTTGATGATCTAGGTAAATAGGATTACCAAGCAACCGTGAACTGCATAATACCTCTCGGTGAAACGAGAAGTATGAGTAGGAAATCTTCCCGAATGTTGTGTTCAGTGTATCACGTTTGCAAGGCGATCGACTTGGCTTCCTAAGGATAAAAGGATTACAACCTAGAGGGGTCTCCCGTTATATACTTGACGGTACAAGGAGAACAAATTTGTACTAGCATTTTCTAATGCCGAAGCTAATGATAGCTGTCAGGTTTAAAGACGCTGGAACATGTCTCTAGCCTAGAACTTCTAGATATGATCATTAATGTCAAATGCACCTTAGGTTAATTGAATTCATTTTAAAGTTTATCTTGAGTTATGTTTCAGTTTTTAGGTCTTAGTGATGCGACTAGAAAAATACTTAAATGCAACTAAATGAGACAAGACCCTTTCAATTCGATGAAATGCCTACACTAGAGAGGGTAGAAACTACTCAATCAAAATGCAAACAATCAAGCAACTGAAAATGAAATGATCTTTCATTACCTTACTTTTTCGAAAAATAAACTAATGAAAAATGCATTCCAATTCCTAATTTCCTGACAAGAACTTATCTATTAGTCCTTTCAAAAGCAAAAAAGTTCTCTTCCTTTTCCAAATGCCCATGCAATTCTAGTCTTTTAATGATGCAAGCTATCATAGCACAATAATGCAACAAACTATAATTTCATACTTTTTCATGAACCAACGAAATAAACTTTTCGCATATAATTCTTCAATGAAAAAGTTCTCAAGACAATAAGCTCTTCAAGCAAATGAAAACATGAAAAGAGAAACTCATTTAGACTGACGAAACACCGACTTTACCAACCCCAAGAAAAGCAACATGATCCATGCCGGAAACGAAATGTTTAGACAAGAAAATGAAAACTTTTCAAACTTGTGTAATAGAGATCAAAGTCATAAAAGAACCAAAAACGAAATGCAAGGAGTGAGTACACTTACAACCCGACTTACTAAGTTCACAAACCGTTGAATGGACAACAAACTAGATGCCCTAGTGTCGCTGACCACTCAAGGACTCAATCAATCAAGAAGAAAGTTGATAAGTCAACAAGCAAACACAACCAAAACAAAAAGCAGCTTTCTAGTTAGGGAGAAAATGGTCCAAAAGGCTTACGGAGTCAAAATCACAAGAGAAGAACACACTGGCCAAGATTGGGATTAGGCCCTAATCTTCACTTACAGGCATCGACGCGACTGCCTAACTGACAACAAGCACCAAAGGCTGGTCGGCACGACTGTTTCCCAGCAACTCGCATTGATCGGTGCGACTCTCAGTGAATTAAGTGCGTTGATCAAGGGAGCTAAGGAAAAAAATAAAAAATTTGAAACAGGGACTAGATCTGCTACTATGAATTTTAGACTCAAGCCAGTAAGCAAGAGAAAATAAACAGAATCAAAAGGAAAAAGTAGAACTAGAAAATTTCTCATGAAATCGTGAAATCCAAGATAAACAAAAGGATTGGGATCCTAAGTGGAGTTGCCAATTTGTGGTGAAGTAAAATTATAAGTGCGAACACAAACAAATTCCTCTAGCCCGATAATGGGTATAGCCACAACAGATACATTTTGTGGAATATTTCCTTAGGTTAGAACCAATTAAGAGGGCCTACCTCTTAGTCTGCTTATCCCTTTTGATGATGTCCTTGCTTGCTCACTCCAGCTATCTCTCGCTTCCTTCTTCAAGCACCTGAAACAAGTAAATAACATCAAACAACAACCATGATAATAGACAAATTGTAATTCAACCTACTTAACAAGTCAAGAAACATTAAGCCATGAATATGTAAGATGACAAATCATGTAAGAAATCAATCAATAGTTGCATATATTAATATAAAAGAGAGATTACAACCATTGTCTTGACTTTGCAGTCCTCCTCTGACAAGACCAGGTTCCCACACATTTCTGCTAGCATTCCATGATGGCCTCAATCTACAATAGTTTTAAGGCTCTTCCCTTTAGGATTCACTCCAAACCAAATCACACTTCTCCCTCACATAACTAGATAGCTACAACTAGTAATAGCTTGTTGTTTACTCCAAAGCAAAATAGCACTAGCACACTAACATTAACACTAGCTTGTGCTTGGGAAGAAGGGAGGTTTATATAGGATGAATGGATGGGAGATGGATCCTCTTCTCATGGGAGAAGGTCTTATCCCTTGAGGTAGTTCCATCATTATACGGGAAAGGAGCCCAAACTAACATCCTCGACCCTATCTAGCCAAACCATTTACCAGACATCTGTTACGAAGCTTCTAGAGCTGGAAGCTTCAGCTCCTAAATTAAAAAACTTTCCATAACAGGACCGACTTGACTGGAACACAACTCAGTCACTCCGATCAGCGCTAGGAATAGTGTTGATTTCTGCACATTGGCGCGGGTGAGACAAAGGCCATTAGTGCAGGTCTTGTAAACTGAGAAAAACAAAAGTTTCAGGGGAAATGGTGCAAAAGGGATTTGATCTACTCATGAAGAGGGACATCATGGGAGTTTCTTCATGAAGGAAAAGCATGTGGGGTTCACTGTAGAGGTCCTCCAGGATCAAGGAATGGGGAGTACATGGACAGTGACAAGATGCTTTATAACACAAGGCAAATGCATAGAACATCCTATAAGCAGGATTATGGCAGCCAACAGTACATAAAGATTCTAAGGAATATTGCAGTATGTGCGATGTCTTTCAAAGGACTAGGAGACCATTGCGAAGGGATTACCTCCCATTAAATCCACAGATCACATTAAAAGCATTTGATAAATGGGCAATTGACTTTGTTGGACCTATTCAACCACCGGGTAAGAAGACGAAAGAACGTTATATTATCACTGCGACGAAGTACTTAACCAGGTTGGCCGAGGCACAACCTATGAAGGATTGCAACATGGATACTGCTAGGAAGTTCATATTCTAATTTATCCTGTAAAGGTTCGGATACCTGAAAATCTTGGAGAATACCCTCACAAAGGTCTGCAATGTTAATAGGAATGATTGGGATATGCACATACCAGCAGTTCTATGGACCTATAGGACTACCTGTAAGAAATTGACTGGGAAAACACCCTTTCGACTAATTTACAGAAAAGAAGCAGTAATGCTGATGAAATACATAGTGCATGCCCTAAGGATTGCAGCAATAACCGATATGGCAGATCATGACATCATGGGGGAATGCCTAGCGCAGTTGCTGGCGTTAGAGGAAGACCGCTTTTTTGCCGAATTTCATCAGTGTGTACAGAAAGGTTGAGAAAAGGCATGGCACGATTGTCACATTAAGTAGCGCACCTTCAAAAATGGTGATTTGGTCCTAATGTATGATAGCAAGTTTACCAAATTTTCGAGGAAATTTCAGATGCATTGGCTCAGACCGTATGTAATTAAGGAAATTTCAGATGGTGGTGTAGTTCAACTCCTGAAGATGAATGGGGAAATATTTCTTGGAAAAATTAATGGGAGCAGGTTGAAGGTTTATCCTACATAGTGACTACATGGCCATAGGAAAGTATTAGTGCTTCTGGAAGTTGAAAGAAAGTGCAGGAATATAAACTACTCTTCCAAGGAAAAAAATTATCGAAGAAGGAAGGTTGCGCGATGTTTTGGAAGAGCGCACAGGTGGAAACTGCGATGAGGTAGCTATGCCACAAGGAGGATTTCCATGAGGCCTGCCTAGAAAGTGACCGTTGGAATAGCCACAGTTGATTTGGAAATGATTTTGTGTTAAAAGGAGCGAGGGAAATGCATTTAAGGCGCAAATATGGGAAAATATGCCACCAAAATCGCATTTATGAGGAATATTTACGGGGGAAAGAATAGTTTGAATTCGAATTGGGTTACAAATATTGCACCCCGGTCCACACTTGGTCACTTTGCTTCTTGAGAAATTTCTATGTGTTGTTGTGCTTAAAGAGCCAAGTGTGTTGTTGCATGTCTGGTTACCTGAGTTGGGAAGAATTTGATCAAGAATTCTTAAAGAGAGGGTTAGGAAACATCATGACTACAACACCACCAGTCCTTGCTACAACACCCAGGTCACCGAGGCCAAATCCTACTACCTCCGTAGTAGGAGAGAAAAAGAAGAAAAAGCCACAGCAGCCCCTGGTTTGGCAATCACCGAGGAAGATCCCAACTGAGCAAAGGAAGAAGGGTAGAATGGATAAAAACAAGCAGCCTATGGAACCTCAGGACCTAGATGAAGAAGAGATGAATGTGGGGATTGATGATATCAGCGCACAAGGTGTGGAGCTAATTTCTCGGTTGTCATCGTATATACCACCACAGAAACTTACCACCAAAGTAACTAAGCTCCCCAACTCTGTAAAATTCAAAGTATTCACGTCGTTGATTTCGGAGGAAGTGCCTATTGAGGGAAAGTTGTTGGCCCAAGTACCATATCTAAATATGGAAGCTTGGGATTTGGGTGACCATGAGAAATTTCCACAGCTGTAACCCAGCAAGTATTTGAAGACAATCTACTATGAGGAGGCGGGCATTACAAGACTGGAACCAGTGAAGTGAACAATCAATATTGGCGCGTAGGGTTGCTCAACATGCTGTATTTCCCGCATTTTAGCTGCAACATTATTAATATTATTTGTGTGCAAGTTGTTGGTGCTGGTCCATGATGGGTGCCTCTAGATGGGAGGACCAATCCCAATTGATGACATGCTCATACGAAGAATTATTGTGCTGCCATATCAGGGAGTGAACCCCGCAGATGCTTTTGTGGGGAAGTCACAGGAGAAAAAGCTTGCGGATCAAATGAAAAGTGACTTTAGGTTGGTCAAGACTCAAGAAGTCACAAGGATATGCCATCAACTCCATCTCATATGAAGTTGAGTGGTCTTCTGCATAGATCTTGGCAGGAAAAATCATGAGAAAGTGTTGTGCTGATGAAGTGTCAGCACCAGTGTTATCCTTAGCTGCGCAATGTGGCAAGGGGGTCCAATTAAATTGGGCGAAGTACATGTGCCAAGAATTATTGGATGATTGTCGTGAAGTACAGGAGGAAGGAAAAGCATTCCACTATGCGTGGTTTCTATTGTTGATCACGTTGATAGCTTGGAGGACGGCAGAGGATTCCCACTTCCCCGCAATGGATCTAGAGTTGTGTGAGGCTACCAAATTTGCCTCATTGTGGGAAACAAAGGACCTTGCCCTTGATATTGAAAATAAGATGTCCTGGTATTGTTTGAAATGGAATTACGAATGGTGATTAACCAGAAGCCACAATTGTCACCAATTTTGTTCACGAAATATTGGTGCATTGCAGATTTTAATGTCAATTTCCACCATATCTACATCCGCGTGAGGCGCGATCTGACGAAGAACTAAACGACATTGTCATTTCTAGTAACCGAGGATGATATCACGCAGCTAGTCCTTCAGTGGCCGACTGATTGGCCCCTTCCAACTGATATTGTAGAAGGTATAACAAGGACTAGTCAAGAAGATGCAGCAGGCTCTAGTAAATAGGCACACAAGGAAAATAATACAGTGACCATCCACCTAGAAAATAATATCTTGCAGGAACCAAAAAGCGAGCACGACAAAGAGTAGCACATAGAAGAACTTGATTAGGGTACCAAAGACCCCTATGTAGACTCAGAGAACGTTGGTCCTCCCATTGTTCTTAAATGTTGCCAAAAGTCAAGTGCGGGAGGCGCACGCAAGAAGAAAAAATCCAGTAAGTCCTCCGGTGCAGAGGCGATGGTACTCACTGAGGGGGACCTTGATGAAATTGGGATACAGTCAAGTCTGCGACAGAGATATATGGGGCCACATTGAAGAAAAGTACCAATCCATTTTGACGAAGGTCTAGGAAGGCCTCATAGAGTTACAGGTTTAGGCGAGCCAGGTTCAAGCAATCCGGTCTCAAGCGAGTGAAAAACCAATGGCATTGGGAAATGTGCAGTCAGTCCTCACTTCAGAGCTCCGTGTTATACCCTTGCCTGATGGATCCTTACACTTGAATGATGCCACAGAACAGAAGAGTGCCCAGCTGCCTAAATACATAAGTATTAACCTCGCGGTGCTCCCCCCATCCACATTGCATGAGCTACACCAGGGTGTAGCCGATGAGCTTAAGGTACAAGAACAATGGGCTCTCATGGTGATCAAGATGCACAGATCACGAGTCAACAGATATGCGATGAAAGGCACAAAGCTCTTCAGGATCATGATGAGGCAGCTATGAGAAGGGCGCAACTGGAGTAGGCCATTTCTAGAGTATGCAATGAGCTCCCCGAGCTCCAGATTCAGTCTGAGGTCGCTTCTAAATAAAAACTGAAGCAACTGGCAGATGCATTTAGAGAATCAAAGGCGTAGGTGGATAAATTTTGATTTGATCTGCAGCTACAAATCATTGAGCTTCAATTGAAGTTGTAGCCCACAACACCATCGAAGATCCGAGAGTAGCGTGAGGCTACCAACAGAACATATAGGGAAAATCTTGACGCTGCAGTCAAGGATTGTAACCAGTTTTTCGAAGAGACTCTCAAACTGTGGGCCTTGCTGCAGGAGGACCATAGGTGAAAAAGATTGAAGTAGCCATCTGGGATAAGAAGTTGTAGCATGATGACATAAAGGAAACGACGCACACCTTAGACCCTGTGCAACGGTTCACCTAGTTGAAAGAGGGGAAATCCCTACAAGCACAAATTGAGGAGTTGAGGAAGAAGATGCAGATTATCACTAGATGGATGCAGCCATGGGAAGAAGAAGCAGGGCAACTCTCACAGACTATGGAAGGCACTCTCAAGAGTATGCAACAAACAAAGCAAACAATTGGCTTAGAAGCAGAAGGGCCAACTACAGACAAGTTGGTCGAAGAAGTTCGACAGGCAACAGTTCAATGCATGGAGGTGCTTCACCCAGTGAAGTCTTTGTTCAGCAGCTTAAAAGAAAACATCTAGATCATACCAATGGAGTGACTCGAGGACGAGTCACATATTTGTGTTTGGGGCCTATTGGGATGAGGTCCCTTGGGTTAGTTTTGTTAAAACATTGCAAGTATTCGCATGTCGAGGAGCAAAGCATGCAGCGCGCAGGTAAAATAGGATTCAAGGGGTTTTAGGAAGGTCAAAACCCTTTACATTTTGGTATTGTTTTGAGATCCACCCCATGGTTTGTAGACCATAGTATTATAATAGAAAAGAGTATAAGAAGGTGTCTCTGTGAGTCTATGGAAATCAATTAATTATGGGATCAGATATTTGTGAGTCTGTAATTGTAGATCTTTCTGTATTCGGGCAAAGGGGAAGGCTCATGTAGCTGAGTGTGCGGAGACCTTGGTAAGTCTGCAGCGGAGTGTGCATGCCACTGTAGTTGTGTACACGAGGTCTGGAAAGTTTGTATAAATAAGATCTGAAGTAATAAAATATATTTGAAGCAATTATGTGTCTACTTTTTTATCTTTATGTATTTTTTGTATTTACGCACTTGAATGATAGTTATCTTTATTTCCGAAGTTACTCCTCCGCGGAGATATGAATCCATTATTATATGTGATTTTATGCATGATTAGACACTTACGCGAAGTTTATATATTTGTTTAACTGAAAATCACTTAAGTTTCAGGAATAAAGGTTCGTGAAGGTGAAATTGGACCTAAAACTGCAGAAAACGCCTTAACCACATCACATAGCCTTCTGGATGTAGAAGCCTGGTTCTAGCTTTCCTCAATACTACCTCAGGTGAGACTGCAACCTGCACTACGCGGGTTGTTTCCGAAAGGGCCAGTAGTGTAGGGTTTTGTTGGGTAGCGCAACTAACTCCGAACCTGGGTCCAAGACCTCTCAAGACAACAAATTGATTTTGATCAATGTTGTCATATTTATTCCATTCTACTTTTTGAGAGAGTCTTGATCTCCATCCATTTTCAAGCATGTTAAATTTCTTCTTTTCGAGCATCATGCAATCATATGGAAGAATTACCAAGCACATTCATAACTAACTCTTCCTTCATTATTCTTGTAGATATGAATCATGTTATAGGGAAGAATATGCATACATTTTCTTTCATGTAATGATCTAGCCATCCTTTGACCGAGATTCCTTCTTATATTTGTCGAAGATAGGTTTCCCTTTCCAAGAAGAGAAAGACTTTCGTTATGCATTTCATATAGTAATTTCACCATTAACATTCGTTCATCCTTTAGAACTACTACTTCCATGCTAGATGGAATATATACTGGTCATAATGTTGTTTCCAAGAATCTTCCAACACGATGATTCTTATAGGATCTTAATGATCCCTGACTACCTCTAACATGATGCTAAAAAAGGCTCAGATGGACAATAATATTCAATATTTTCATGATCTTCTCAATCTCTTTAAACTAGATGATATTTCCAAAAGAAAATTAAACAAGTAGATTATAAGTGTTATACTATCATGTGATTATATCTATGATGCCATGCCTATGCAAAATCAAAAACCTGACAAGGATGGAGCTTCCTTCAATAATAGATATCTTTGGGATCTTTTCCTTTTGGCTTCTTCTCAAATTATCCCCTTTATTCAGCTAAGTGAGCTTCACTTATTTCCTTCCATTTTTTGTTCATTTTATTATTTGGACAATCCCTTTTAAAGTTTCCATACTCATTACATCCAAAGCATTGAATCCTGGACATGTTTGCCTTCTTATTGGACTTTCCAAACTTCCTTTTCTTCAATTTCCTAGTCCTTGTAATGAAGTCTTGAGACCTTTCATTTGATTCAGTATCATCATTTTCCTTGATTCTACATTATTCCAATATACATTGAGCCAACAATTCATCAAAAGGTGTGGTATATTTCTTTGAGTAGATGCTAGTTGCTAAAATACTCCAATCAGGCGGCAAAGCATTTAGTACACAAATTGTCATCTCAGATTATGTAATAGTCTCCCCAAGTCCTTGCAACTGGTCTCTTATTTATGATATCTTCACTAGATAGGTGGCCATGTCTTCATTCTTTGATTTCCTTACTCTATGTAGTTGATTCCTCAAGGAAATATTTTGACCTTGTGTACTTATAGAGTACAACTTTACCAACTTATCGCACATAGCCTTTGATGTCTTCAAATCAACAAAAAAGGGAACAATGAGATCTTTAATGGATTCAGCAATGATCCTTTTTTCCCTTACTTATCCCTTCTTGTAATTTGATAGCTCTTGAGTCTTATATTTTTCTGGTACAAGTACTTCTCCCAGGACATACTCCATGATTTAATTCTCTGTGAGTGTCGAATCAATTCTCTTCTTTCATGCTAGGAAGTTTGTTGATCCAACAAGCTTGTTTATTTCCTTTCAAAATGTATCCATGTTATCTATAGATTAAGACATATAAGACAATATACTACTTTATTATCAATTAAGGGTCCTTCTTCTAGATGATTTCTTCAACTATATTGATGCTTTCAAGACCTACAAGGAGACTTCAAAAGATGCCCTAGAATGATATCTTCTAGGTTGCCTCCAACAATGATGTCTTCAAACAAATTCAAGGAGTGATTAATGATCCCAAAAATCCTTTCTTCTTCCTTATTCTTCAAAATGATGAAGTTCACTAGAGTATTTCCAACGAGAACTTGGCCTTCTCTCAATGAGAACTTGTCCTTCATTCCTTCAATGAGAGCTTGATGATGAGATCTTCTTCAATGAAAGCTTAATGTAGAAACACTTCTTCCAAATCAATAGGAATTTTTTTGTGTCTTTCCTTGTGTCCTTCTGCAAATGATTCCCCTCGACAAGCAACCTCTTATTTGTATCCTTCCAATTGCCTTCTCTTGTTCACCTTAGCCCTGATACCATGTTGGAGAATGTAATTGAACAAGTATTAATTCAATTTCTCCTTAACCTTACTAATTGCTTGTGAAATTTAGTTATCTTCTTGTGTTTTTTTATTATATTTTCTTCATCAAACAATTATCAAGTTCAAAAACAATAAGAATGTAATTGAACAAGTATTAATTCAATTTATCCTTAACCTTACTAATTGCTTGTGAACTTTAGTTATCTTCTTGTGTTGTTTTATTATATTTTCTTCATCAAACAATTATCAAGTTGAAAAACAATAAAGACAATCCTCACAAAAATTAGGCTCCAAGCCAGGGCAAAACCCCTCCAAGGGGAAAACCTAGAAAATCTCCTCTTCTTATAGAATGTGCTTCAAATGAGAAAACCAAGACCCAGACCTCCTCTAGAGCCAAGTAATCCCTCCAAGAAGCCCTTTCAACTCAGTCAAATTCTAGCCAAATCAACAAGAGTCAAACCCTTCCAGAATTGTATCAAACTCAAAACCAAAGCCTCCTCTAGCACCAAGTCAGCCCTCCAAGAAGCCCTTTCAATTAGGTCAAAATCTAGCCAAGTCAACAAGAGTAAAACCCTTCTAGAATTGTATCAAACTCATAATTTCAGCCCCTAGCTTCAATATTTCATACTTGCAATAGCTATGCAACTTTGGACCCTACAACAACTTAGAATCTTCGCACGTGTTAGAGAAAACTAGGGAAAGCCTTGACCAAAAACCCGATTTTCCTTCCTTCTTGCTTCAACTTATTTTTTTCCTTTCCTTTATTGAATTTCTTCTTGATTTTCACACCTCAGATAGAACTTCTTCCTTGCATATAGAATTGGTTTCAAATGAGGCTAAATAATTTCTATTTACACTCATTTGTGGAGGTCGAATAGCCCTCTTTGGGCCAACTTGTGCTAGGAGGCTTATTTTGATTGTATGTATTCAAAATAAATTCTTTTACATGCTAAATCTTATCCAAATGGGTCTTATATACATTACATTAACTCTCTTGACTCATGACAATAAATATTATGACATGAAAAACCCTAGAAGCATGAATAACATGCTTTACCTAGAAGATCAATCAAAAGAAGCATGAAAACCATGCTTTTAAATAATTCTTATTTTTTCTTCTTTTGCTTATTACATAATATATACATATTGACATGATTACAATGACAATTATGAAGACTGAAACTAGGTACATTTTCTAGCAAGAAGTATGCATAGTGGGTACTCGTTGGATGTGGAATTGATTTTTGCCTCCAATGCATGTCAACATGTGAAACTTGAGTAAACCTATAAAACGATAAGCCAAATTACAATAAAAAAGTAGTTTATTTTATTTTTCTTTAAAAAGTCATAATATTATTTTATTATTTTGTTATTTTCCTTAGGAGGCCCATTTTAGACCTCAAAATTCCCCGAATGCAACAATTGAATATTCACTTGGAATAATTGAAGGGGAGGAGCACAACACGTGGCATCAAAATTGGATCGCTTTATAGTCACGAAATTTAAAATGGCTTGGGATATATTTCTAGAGGCATCCATTCTCTCGATCCATGGCTCAAGCCAATAGCCTATATGTTTAAGCATAGACATTCAATCTAGACTGTGTAATAAGCCTATTTGTTTTGAAAAATCTTGGCTTTAACATTTTGATTTCCAAGAAAACCTCAAGAAATGGTGGGGAGAAATGTAGGGTATAGGAGGATCATCGATGTACAGAATCCAACAAAAATTGAAATACATTAAATTGTTGAAAAAATATAGCAAGAAAGGCTCAATTTGACTTTAGCCTTAGTCAAATTAAGTAAATCGAATTTCCACGTCAGCGGGACAACTTGGAGGCAGTGAACTTGTGTGGCATGGCACTTGTCACTTAGCATAGTAAATTCTAGTTAGAGGGCTTGGAGTTCAGTTATGCATGTGTGATTGCTAAATTTTAGTAATCCAGTTCAATTATTTTCAGTTGTATTCAGTTAACTGGCCTCTAACTATTGTTGGAATCAATTGAAGGTCAGTTGTGCAGTGGGACAATAGTATAACTCAGACATATGTTAGTTAATTGATCAATCAACCCAAAATATCTAGTGCATGCAAGGAATTTGAATTCCTCAGTTGAAGTGGAGATGACAAGGAAATGTAACATCATTTGTAGACTAGTTTTGAGTGTAAAAGTGTTGCATGCAATCAATGATCATCCCTTTGGAATTGCACAATATTTTTGTAGGAAATTCCTAAAGAATAGGGGCTAATTTCCTCAAGAGTTGCACAAGGAAATAGGGGCCTTGGTGAGCGTAGAATTGGTTGAGTGTTGGCCAAAGTTGTTCATTGAGCAGAGAGAACATTTATTATTTTGTAGGTTGAGCTCAAAGCTAGAGCTAGAAATTCTAATAAATTCTTTATTCATTTGATTAATGAAAAGAAGCTTGAGGGGTTTTTCCTAGTTGGGTTCCCCTAGAAATAATTGTGTATTTGTGGTTTTTCTTATTGCATGTCTATGCATGTTGTTCTAAATTGTGAATTTCATTCCACATATTAGTAGAGTAGAATTGTGTCTCTTGATTTTAGATCAAATTTCTTGAGCAGTTGCAATTCTATCAAATTTATACATGGTATCAGAGCTTCAAAATTCAGATTAGAACCAGTATTTTGAACTTGTCTCTCAAGAATTTTAAATTTGCAGACTTCTTGCAACAAATTTTCTTCAGGATCAGGAAAATGTATTTCAATGGCCTAAGATTGGAGTATTCCCTGGAGGGTAGCTTTAATTTAATAGCCTAGAAGGATCAAATCGAAGTAGTGCTCGATGAAATGGTCTGTTAGAATATGTTAAAGATGACATTGCAAAACCTCCATAATGGAATAAGGATGTTATAAGGGCTAGAATAATTCTTTCGAAAGGTGTATGAGACCATGTGGTCTCAAATATCCATGTAAAAGAGACACCATTTTCCATGTGGAAGGCACTGACTAAGCTATTCGAAAATAGCAATGACCATACAAAATTGGCCCTGAAAGACAAACTTTGAAACATTAAGATGTAGAAGAATGATACTATTCTGTAGTATCTCTCAAGATTTATACAAGTCCAAGATGATCTTAGAGGGGTTGGGGTGAATTTTTTGAAAGACGACTTGGTGAGCCTAGCTCTTCTAGGCCTTCCAAAATGTTGGCACATCTACCAGGACTCTATGAATGGAAAGGAAAAATTACCGAATTGGGAAAGGTTGTGGTTTGATTTGGTTCAAGAAGAGTTCAAGAGAAATAATTAGGATGAAAAAAATCCAAAGCTTAGGATGAAGAGAATTTTGCATTGGTTGGAAAGGGGAAGAAGGGAAAAGGGAAGAAGAGCCAAAGAAAACCAGAGTCCAACCAAAATAATGGAAAGAAGAAATACACGAGTAAGATAAAATCCTTCCACTACCACGAGTTCGGGCACTATGCAACAAAATGTCTGCTCAAGAAGTCTACCAAGAATCCTTCAGGAGAAGCAGTATGTGAATCACTGGATTCAAAATGAAAATTAGACTTCACCCTAACAGAATGCATGGCCAAAATTGTTATGGGGAGTGTGTGGTACCTTGATTTCGATGCCACCTTCCATATGATAGGGTGCTGGATTTTTTCAGCGGCTTGGAGGAGAAGGATCTCTAGATGCATATCAAAATGTAGTACAATGCTACATGAATTGGTACTGTTACATTTGAGAGGGAGAAAGCCTCTCCTCTTTGCCTCAAATATTTTATGTTTGTACCTGGGCTAAAGAAGAACCTGATCTTTGTAGCGGTTTTCAAGGATCGTGGCTATGATGTTATTTTCATTAAAGGGAAAGCCTTTATGAGACATATAGGTGCCCGTAAAGTGAAGCAAACTAGGTTTCGAGTGAAGAAACTTTACAAACTTGAGGTGGGACATTGCACCGCATTAAGTAGTAAGGCTAAAAAGGTGTTGAGTCGTGATGTTGGAGAACTATGGCATGTGATATTGGATCATCTACACCATGGTTCCTTAAAGATCAGGTAGCAAATTACCATCAATCTCCCTAAAGGCTCCCTTGACCAATAGGATGTCTGCAAGGATTTCACATTGGGGAAATATTTCAAATCCACTTTCCATAATAGAGAAAGCAAAGAAGATGAAATCTTGGAGCGAGTCCACTCTGAGGTTTTTGGACCCTTTTCTATAGATTTTATAGCAAAACATAAGTAATATGTTATTTTTATTCATGATTTCTCTCAAAAATGTTGGATCTTCTTCATGCAAGAGAAGGATGAAGTTTTCTCAAAATTTGTTGAATTCAAGGCATTAGTTGACAAGAGACAGGGAAGAAGGTGAAGGCTCTCAGGAGTGACAATGGGGGTGAATTTGTTTCACATTCCTTCAAGGATTTACGTGCGAAAGAAGGTATTCAATGAGAACTAACAACACCCCATAACCCACAACAGAATGGGGTAGTTGATAGGAAGAACAAAAGAATAGTGGGAGTATAAAGGGCCATGTTGCATGATCAGGAGATACCATTACATTTTTTGGGTAGAAGCATGCAACACCGTAGTCTACTTGCAGAACTAGAGTCTACATAGAATACTTGGTATGATCACACTAGAGGAAGCTTTCTCTTGGATAAATCTTGTGTGTCTCATTTAAGAATTTTTTGAGCTTCAATTTATTGTCATGTCTCCAAGGATTCGAGGAAGAAACTTGACCCTACAACAAAGTTGGGAGTTTTTGTAGGATACACCGAAACTCCACACAATTACCGGGTTCTTTTTCCTTCACTGAGGATGACAATTGTAAGGAGATATGTCAAAATTCAATGAGGACAAGGTCATGGGATTCTCTCTGGAATGAGAGTTGAGTATCCCACCTTAGTAGGAGATTCTTTCCCCAAAGGAGGAGCCTCAGGATGAGCTTTAGGAGGTTGTGGAGCAGCCACATGTAGAGGAGCAGACATGAGGCAAAGTGTAGGCACCCACTCAACCAGAATATTCCAGAGAGGGAAGAAAGAGAACCATAGAAGATGATATATTGGTGCAGGACGCATGGGATAATGTGGGATCCCCAAAATCATAGTGCAGGTAGAAGAGGTCACCTGGTAGGAACACTAGGTACATGGCTCTCATGACAGAGATAATTGAGACAAATCCTTCTTCATTTCAAGAAGCGGTTGCTCAACCAGTTTGGGTTGACGCCATGGTGCAAGAATATGAGTCCATCATGAAGAACAATGTATAGGAGGTGGTATCGAGACCATAAGGGAAATTAGTGGTTGGTTCGAGATGGACCTTCAAAGTGAAAAATGCAGTAGACAAGGGCATCAAGAAGTAAAAGGCTAGATTTGTGGCCAAAGGATTCTCTCAGGTAAAGGGAGTGGACTATGAGGAAAATTTTGCACCAGTTGCAAGATATTCTCAATTAGTTCCATTATATCTTTGGTTGCACAGATGGGGTGGAAAATCCATCAGATGGATGTGAAGACCACCTTTCTCAAGGATATTATTGAGGAGGAAATTTACATAGAGCAACCCGAAGGATTTGAGACATATGGTCGGGAGTCACATGTGTTCAAACTCAAGAGAGAATTGTATGGTCTCAAACAGGTGCCCCGAGCATGGTACAATTGGATCGACATTTATCTCATTGGATTGGGTTTCACCAAAATTGAAGCAAATGCAAACCCATATCACATTATGGTATATGGTAAGTTGCTTATTCTTGTTTTGTATGTCGATGATTTAATATTGATAGGTGATGAGCAATTGATCTGCTCTTGTAAGGGGATTCCAGATGAAAGACATGGGGCTAGTGCATTTCTTCCTTGAGCTGGAAGTATGGCAGGGTGATGGTGAATTGTTTGTGTCTCAAGGAAAGTATGCCACCGAGATACATCAAATATTTCACATGGAGAGTTGTAAGCCCATGGACACACCTCTAGATACAAACTGGAGGAAGGAGAATGCCACTTCAAGAGAAGAGGTGGATTTTACTATTTATAGGAAGATTGTGGGTTCACTGGTGTATCTTGTGAACACATGACCTGACATGTGCTATGCAGTAAACCGGCTCTGCCAAGCTATCCTGAGGCCTACCAAATTATATTGGAAGGAAGCAAAGCATATGTTATGATACCTTAGAGGCACTACCCAGTATGGATTATGGTACAAACGGATAGAGGGACTAAAGTTGTAGGTTTCATAGATGCAGATTGGGTAGGGATTCTATCTGACATGAAAAGTATATCATGTGTTATCTTCACTGTTGGATCTATAGCTATTTCCTAGAAAAACAAGAAGCAAATCATATGTTACGGTACCTTAGAGGAACTACCCAGTATGGATTATGGTACAAATGCATTAGGGGAATTTTGAGGTGTAAAATGGGCCTCCTAAGGAAATTATAAAATAATATTGGAAATAATAAAATAAGATTAGATTACATCATCAAATTTTAGAAGAAAAAAAGACAAAAATATTTTTTAAACTCGTATTTTCAACTTATCTCCATATGGGTTTACTCAAATTTTGAGCGGAAACACTCGTTGGATGTAGAATTTTATTCCTCATCTGAGTAGCCATGTTGCATAATTTCGATTGACCCTGCTACATGAAAAATCAGAAATACATGAAAAATGTGATTGCAATCACGTTTTCTTAATGTATTTTTTATTTTTCGTGTAGTAGGGTCCATCAAAAACATGCAACATGGGTACTCCAAAGATGAGAAAATAAATTTTGCATCCAACAAGTACTCCCACTCAAAATTTGAGTAAAAACTTAGGTAGATAAGTTGAAAATACGAGTTGAAAAAGTAGTTTTATTATTTTTTAATCTTTGTACTTTTTTACTTCAAAAATGGTGAATCATCCCCAATGGTTGACATCATCATCTTGAACCTTATTGTTCTTATAAAGTTTATTTTGGTTGTACATTGTTCTTAGGAGGACTATTTTAGACCTCAAAAATCCCCTAATGGGATAGAGGGACTAAAGTTGTAGGTTTCATGGATGCACATTGGGCAGGGATTCCATTTGATATGAAAAGTATATTGGGTGTTATCTTCAACGTTGGATCTGTAGCTATTTCCTAGTAAAATAGGAAGCAAAGGTTTATGTCACTCAGCTCAGTAGAGGTGGAATATATGGATGCAAGTCAAGCATCATGTGAAGCAATATGGATGAGGAAAATACTTGTGGGACTATTCAGTCAGGAGATGGATCTGACGGTGATATATTATGATAATCATAGTTGCATTAAGCTCTTTGAGAATATGGTATTTCATGATAGGTCCAAGCACATTGATATTTGGTATCATCATTTGTGGTACTATGTGCAGAGGAGAATTATGTTGCTACGGTACATTCCAACCTAGGAGTAAGATGTTGACTTATTAACAAAGGAATTGTCAAAAGATAAATTTGAATTCCATAGGTGTAGGATACAGGTTGTTGAAAGTCCCTTTCTTTCTAAGAAGGGGTATTGAAAATATGTAGCAGGAAAGGCTCAATTTGACTTTAGTCTTAGTCAAATTGAGTAAAACGAATTTCCACATCAGTAGGACAACTTGGAGAAAGTTAACTTGTGTGACATGGTTCTTGTCACTCATTTATCTCAATAAATTCGATTTCGAGAGCTTGGAGTTCAGTTATTCATGTGTGATTGCTAAACTTTAGTAATCCAATTCAGTTATTTTCAGTTGTATTCAATTAACTGCACTCTAACTACTATTGGAGTCAGTTGAAGGTCAGTTGTGCAGTGAGACATCAGTCTAACTCAAATATTTGTTAGTTAACTAATCAATCAACCCAAAATAGCTAGTGCATGAAAGGAATTCAAATTCCTCAATTGAAGTGGAAATGACAAGGTAGTGTAACATCAGTTGTAGACTAGTTTTGAGTGTACAAGTCTTGCGTGCAATCAGTGATCAATCCTTGGGAATTGTGAAATGCTTTTGGAGGAAATTCCTAAACAGTAGGGGCTAATTACCTTAGTAATAACACAAGAAAATAGGGGCCTTGGTGAGCATATAATTGGCGAAGTGTTGGCCAGATTTGTTCATTGAGCAGAGAGAACATTTATTCTTTTGCAGGTTGAGCTCAAAGATGGAGCTAGAAATTTTAATAGATTCTCTATTCATTTGATTAATTCAAAGAGTCCTGAGGGGTTTTTCCCAATTGGGTTCCCCTAGAAATCACTTTGTATTTGTGATTTTTCTTATTGCATCTCTATGCATGTTATTCCAAATTGTGAATTTCATTTTGCAGATTAGTAGAATAGAATTGTGTCTCTTGATTTTAGATCAAATTTCTTGAGCAGTTGTGATTCTATCGAATTTCTACATAAATGGAAAATAAAAGGTTGTGTCACATGGAATGAGTTGATCTTGCGGACAAGATAGACCTTCCTAGAATCTAACGATATCTAGTGACAAGCAAGCCAATCAAAAACTATCTTTCTCTAAATATGCAATATATCAACAAAGGCAAACAAGTGTTTTAGGCCTACCTTGGGTCCAATGCAAGTTTGTGGAAGCCTCGCTCCTTTGATCCAAATGAGCTCCCTTGTAGCGAATCTGCAAACACAAACAAGCAAACAAATTAAATAGCACCTGCAAATCCAATATCATAAAGCATACTAATCATGATGATCAAGGAATTCATGAAACAAATGACATAAGACAATTTGTTGAGAAAAATGAATCTGATTGTATTAATTCAAATCAAAGAAGAACTTTACAACATGTGCCTTGATGCTATACAAGCTCCTCCCAGGGTCCAACAAGAAGTCTCCTCTACTTTGACAAGTTTCACTCTCTTCCCAATGAAGCCAAAAGGTATGTGATCTCTCCTCTCAAGCTTAACTAGGAAGTCTCAATTCCACCAGCATTTACCCTCAAAAATGTTCAGCTTCTAACCTCCCTAGCAACCAGCCCAATGCCTTAATTTATAGTGCAATGGAGGGAAGTTACTAGGTCCTCCTTCAAAGGGATAAAGCCCTCCTTCAAATGGATAGCTCCTCTCATCAAGGGATTAGCTCCTTCTCTTTTGGGATGCATGAACCACCTATGAGCGAACAATCCACGTCAAAATTCCTTCTAGAATCATCTATAATTAACTCAAAGTGAGTTTTTTAATAAACTTGCGCCTTTTTTACTTTCACAGGGGTCCGCACCCACTCCTTTAGAGACAGAGCGGGCAGGTCCGCAGGTATTGTGAACAGGGGGTGCGGTACCGCAGGCAACAGTGAGAGAAAGTGTGGAACCAGAGCTTTGTTGATTTTCAATGTCTTTCTCTCATTTTCAAAGCTTGACATGAAGAGCTGAGGTCTGAGACTTGCTTAGGAGAACACTATAAGTGATGATAGACCCATACTGACTGCAAAGAGTCATGGTGACGATATTTTTGTGTAACAGATTGCCCCCTAAAGTGCGAAGTCTGTAGTAGATGAGGATTTCATTTATCATCTAAGAAGAGTGAAGTACTTTATCATTTCGAGGATCATCTTGTGGAGAGCCTGGTTGGAACTTGTAAAAACATTCAGTGCAAAATATATATATGAGATCATATCATCGCTGAGGTAGGCATTCCCATACTCAGATCAAAACTGACTAGAAAACTAACTACTGCTCTGATATAGGAATGATGTTGTAATACATCAAAAGTATAGACACATGTAGACATAGTATGGACACAACCATCTGTTTATGAATAGTCCACAGTATAATGAATACAAATTCCTCGCAGCCTGGATTGTGGAAACTAGATCCAGGGTCTTCATTTCTACTTCCCGAAATAGTACGATTCTATCCATGCGAATAAATGTGTTGAAGTCGAACATGGTAGAAACCACTTGATTACCAGTCAATGATGTAAACTGTTAACAAGTGTGAGAGAAACCACCAGTAATGTCAATGGCTCTCAAAGTACTCAGTACAATCCATGAGATGTGAATAGATGTGTTGATGTCAAACATGTCACGGAACACTTTGATTGAAGGTCAATGATGCAACCTATCGTCGAAGCAGAGAAACCTACCATTGAGGCATGCAGATCCCAAGGTACTGACGATTTCTAGATCATCTTTCTAGATAATGAGCTGGAGTCGATAGAAAGCGATCCGTCGTAGGCAAGCCCACAACACGAAATCATAGATCAAGTTTGAAGAAATTTAGTTGCAAGGACTGACTCAGGGATGGTCAAGATGGATGACAGATATTTTGCATATGAATGGCTTATTGGCACTGACCTCTTAAACACATAACGACACAGCAGATGGTTTGGTGACAATTGACCCAAAGTTAATACCCAGAAACCGGCTGAAGACTTTCAATGTGATTTGATCAACTATTAGGCAAAGGATTTCCCAACCCAGGTGAATAAAAGTGTCGTGTTCAAGAGTGGTTACAAAGTATGACAAACAGGCTCATTTTTCTCTCTTTTCCCCCACCATTTCAGGCAAGTACCTCTTTATTTTTGACAAGCTTGAGGGGGATAAAATTTGCTTGATTATAAGCTCATCCTTCGGATGAGTCCAACTTAGTTTAAATTCGAACCCTAAGAAGGAGTGGTCCGTTCCTGTTTGCAATTGAACAGGTCCTTTACTATTAAATTTTAACGAGTCCAGTATAGGAGAAACTCGGCGTTTTTCAATTTTAGAGAGTTTGAAAAAACTTAAGAAGACCCCAAGGTTGACCTTTTTCGTAAATTTGTGTCTCCCAAGCCTGAAAAAGTATAAAATAATACTTGAGAGAATCACTTGATCATTACGACCAAGGATTACTTTTCGTAATTAGTGCCTCTAATCCGAAAAAGTAAAAAAGCGATCAATGACACGTCGTTTTATAACCAATATCGAATTTGAAACGATAAAATTCCGGCAATCTTTTCATGTTTTTACGGTCAGAAAAAGAGTTGTAAGTGGACCGTCTTTTTAGTTCCATTTTAACGAGTTTAAGAAGAAAAACTCGGCAATCTTTTCATGTTTTAGGAGTCAGAAAAGAGCTTAAAGGTGACTCTAATGTTTTCTCATCGAAAATGACCTATTTTGCCTGAAAAATCCGTTATCCTAAACAAAAACTCAAACATACTCATACCTGTTTAAAATGGATAAGAATGCTGCAAAAGTTACCTTTCTAAAGTGAAACATAAACAAATTTACAATTCATTTATTCAAAAAACTTATAAAAAGGGCTTTCGTCAATTCATTTTTACCGTTTGAGATTTGGGTGAGAAAATAGAGTTTTTGGTTAGAAACTTCCCGTGAATATTACGGAAAATCCATCCGTCGGAATCGAGCGCTGTCTCCTCCAGGTAATCCATATCATCCTACTCTTCAATTTCATCCACTTCAAATCATTTTTTAGGGTTTTATTTCATTTTTTAGAGGATTTTTAGGTTAGAAACCCGCGTGCGGGGACCCGCAGGCACAACACAGGTAACATGCGGACCCCGACTTTTTCTCAATGGGGAAAAAGTCATGGGTCCGCACCTGCCATGAAGGCAAGGTGCGTACCCACGCACTGTCTCTAACAGAGAGGGTGCGATCCCCGCAGCAAGGGTTTTTAACCCTAAATTTCTCAAAATTCACCCAAACAATTCAATTTTTTGCATTCTAATTCGCCTTTTTGTTGGATGTAGAGTATACATCATGCTTGATTGGCGAGAACGGGAGCATGAGGACGTAGATCTTGCCGCGCTAAATCATCAAACTTCGATCAATGCATTGAAGGCATGCGGCTTGTACAAATTCTGGGCCATACCTGGCATGAGGACCCAAGTGGACTTCTTGCAGTGGCCAGTAGACAAGTGGAGCATACAGGACCAGTGTTTCTTCATTGGTGGCCACCAGCTCGAAATGGAGCCAGCAGACATATACTTTTTGACTGGTTTGCCTAAGACAGGTGAAGACTTGACTCTATTCAGGACTAGGCCAGGAGGCCAGTCTATCGATAGCCTCCGGCTAGAGTTCTGTAACAACTAGACTAAAGACAGAGGGATAGACATCAAAACCATATCCCGTCCTGAACTCATGGTGATCGCGTTTACTGTTACCAGGCTCTGTGGGAGCGCCGCACTACATATAGCCACTGGATCCCAGATACGGATGGCAATTGACTGCTTCCGAGGCACCATCTTCAACTGGTGTGATGTTGTGTTGGCTAATGTAAAAGGCCAACTGACCAGAGCCAAGAACGGACAACTGAACACCTTTGGATATGGTGCTTTAGTTTTGAGCTTTGGTCTGGAGAGGGTCCCAATGTTAGTCCCGCAGCACCTCACTGTTGGAGCTGGACTTCCTCAAGAGCCCAAACTGATGCGATGGGTTGCAGTTATGGCCCGTCATCCTGATGAGGGGACAGAGGTCGTTCAATTCAAACCTGAGTATTTCCATTGGTTGGAAAACCAGGTTTTTGCTATTTAGGACTTTCCTTACGATGGGGTAGATTTTCGCGGTGACCCAGACATGGCTCTTCCACCAGGAGAGCAATGGGATGACTCAGGTAAAATCATTTTCAACATTTTCCTATTTTATTTTTATTTTTTTTATTTTTTTTTTTTTTTTTTATCTCGTCCCAAAATTGATAGTAAAAATTTTCAAATGCAGATGTGGGTCCACAACGACCAGCCTCTCTCCAGCCTTACGAGAGGAAACAACCAGCTGTAGCGGCACCAGCCCCACAGGACGAATCAACAGATACCTTGGCCGAATTGGAGAGCCATCTAGAGCGTTTGACAGGAGACATTTCGGAGACCGGCATAGATGACATTCCTCGTCGACTACAGCGCTATGTGATCGGGGTCCCATGACCTTTTAGGAGGTTCCTTTGTAAGGTGGCCCGTACAATGGTTTCTTATTGACATCATCACCAGTGATAGGATGATCGCCTATTGTAGACACATATGACATTTTTGCTTTTTGTACTTATCATTTTTGCCGATCATAAGGTGTTTTTCAACCTATGATGGAGGACGATGTATATTTTGACACACTCCTATATTATACTATATCACTATTACCGGCTTATCTTGTAAAACATGTTATGAAATGTTTTTAAATTTATTTGTATGATTATTGCAAATGTCTACTTAACATTCGAGAAGCAATTGCATCTGCTAATGTATTTAAAGATCTTGGAATATGCTGATATTCAATATAATCAAATTCACGTTCCAAGAGACGCACTGTCAAAAATAATCTCAATAACACTAGATTTCTAATGGCATATACTCTTTTAAGCTATAATACAACGAGTTTAGAATCTAACCTCACTATCAAACTCCGAATCCCAAATGAAATAGATTCAGATAATAACTCAATCACTGCACTATACTTGGCATTGTTGTTCGTTGTTTGACCGAGGCTTACCCCATGCATAGATACCAACTCGTCAGAGGGCGAATAGATAACCCACGTTGCGGAAGAAATGTTCCATGTATTACGACAAGCACCATCAGCAAAACCAACGTATGTTTGGAGAGGCATCGACATCTGCAATATCAAGAGTAAAACCAAGATAAGCAGGAATAATGACGAAAAACACTCTCTAAGCTAAGCACACTTTAAAAACTAAAACACACCAGCTAGAAAGGAAGTTAACCTAACTAAAAATCTCCACACCCATATTTTAAGCATAATACCTCTTCAGGTAAAGACCATTTCTGGGTTTACCTAAAGAGTCCCCGTCGAAGTCTACCAATTCATATGCCCCTTTTACTAGCTTTCGCTTGACAACATAGGGACCATGCCACATAGGTACGAATTTTCCAGCGCCTAATTTATCATTTGCTTGATCGTACAATAAGACTAGGTCTCCTTCCGAAAAATTTTGAGGGGTCACATTTCGATCATACTGAGCTTTAATACGTTTTGCATGAGTTTCGATCGCTAATGCAGCATCGCGTCGACTCTCATCTAGCTGAGCCAAGTATAACAAATGTTTTTCCCCTTCGGAAGTGGCTGGAAGTAACTCGATGGCCATTTGCAATGACGGGATTTCGCACTTAATGGGTAACACAGCTTCCAGACCATAAACTAGTTGGAAAGGAGTGAACCCCGTTGATGTTTTTACTGAGGTTCGATATGCCCAAAGCACTGAAAATAGCATGTTATGCCAATTCGACCGATGAATCCCAATGATTCATCGGATCATGATGACTAAAACTTTGTTGATGGATTCAACCAGACCATTAGCTTGTGGATAATAAGGAGTTGAATTATCATGACGCAAGCCAGGCTGGCTTGTAAGTTCAATCATCATAACGTTTCGAAAATGACGCCCATGATCAGTGATAATCACTTGTGGAACACCAAACCTAGCAATTATATGATTGAACACGAAAATCGCAGTTGTTTTGCCGTCTGCCTCAAATGTAGGCATCGCCTCGGCCCACTTGGTAAAATAATCTACCGCAAGGATGATATACTTGTGGAACACTAAACCTAGCAATTATATGATTGAACACGAAAATCGCAGCTGTTTTGCTGTCTGCCTCAAATGTAGGCATCACCTTGGCCCACTTGGTAAAATAATCTACCGCAAGGATGATATACACATGCCCCCCGGCCTAGTAAGGGTTACATGTAATAAAATCGATACCCCATTTTGCAAACGGGCCGACAGCAATTATAGGGTGGAGAGGAGCAGGTGGAGCGCACATCTTTCGATAAAAAATTTAGCAGTTGTGACATTTTCGGACCGCGTTAATACAATCTTTAAACAAAGACGGCCAGAAGTAGCCAGCACGCAATATCTTTTGGGCTATGGCATACCCAGAGATATGACCGCCACACGCTCCAGAGTGACAGTCATTTAGAACCCTTTCGGCTTCCTCGTGAGTTAAACAACGTCGAAAAACAGAGTCCGCCCCACGGCGATAAAGAGTATCTCCAATAATTCTGAATTGTTGGGACGGGAATCGTATTTTCGATGTTCTGACCTTGAAATTTCTGGCCGAAAGGATTGGGTCTGGAGATAAACGATGATATCCCCATACCATGGATCTAAAGTACTGATTAGAAATAAGGATTCATCCGCAATGGGCTCCTCCGCCACAATTTCCGTGTCAGCACGCGAGAAGTCACCTATTAACTCCACTTTAACGCGGGAAGTCACACATTTCTTCGACTTAGACTTTTCAAATTCCAAGTCGAACTCCTGTAGGATGACAATCCATTTGGAGTACTTGCCCCCTTGCAATTGCTTGGTCAAAATATAGATCATAGGGTTGCAATCTGAAATTACTGTAGTTTTACGTAGTAAAATGTAATGACGAAAACGTTGGACAGCTTGAACAACTGCCAATGCCAATTTCTCCACATGTGAGTATTTTAGCTCAGTTGGATTTAAAGTTCGACTAAGGTAATATATCACATGTTCAGTACCGATTTCATCTTCCTGAACTAACACCATTCCGATGGTGGAATGGGAAGCGGCGAGATACAAGAAGTAGTCCTGGTTGTAGTTGAGAGGATGCAATAACGGTGCATGGGTCAACGCGTGTTTTAGTGCATCAAAATATTTCTGAGCTATCTCATCCCAATAGAATGGAGTATTCTGTTTCAACAACCGAGTAAAACCCTTTGTGATCTCGGCGTAGTTAGGAATGAATCGACGTAAAAAGTTTGCTTTCCCTTGCAAACTTTGGAGTTGGCGAAGACTCGAAGGAGGAGGCAATTTGATAATAGCTTCAACCTTCGAGGGATCGACGTGAATGTCGGCTTTTGAAACAACAAACCCCAGCAACCGACCTGTTTCTATACAAAAAACACACTTGTGTGGATTCAACCTAATCCGATAATGCCTACACCTCATAAAGATTGCTCGTAAATGGATGAGATGATCAGCTCAATGGAATGAATGAGCAGGAAAATCATCGAGATAGGGTTGCACAATGTGCTTGATGTCATGAAACACATAAGACATGGCCCTTTGAAAAGTTTCCCCGGCATTCTTGAGCCCAAAAGGTAATTTGCAATAAGCAAATGTCCCCCATGGACAAATGAAAGCCGTTTTTGGTTGATCGGCAAGTAGAATATTGATTTGATTGTATCCGGAAAAACCATCCATGAAGGAAAATATTTCACTGTCGGCACAATCATCAATGATTTGATCGATATAGGGAGTTGGGTAATTGTCTTATGGATAGGCTCGATTAATGTCCCTATAATCGATACGTATTCTTATTGTCCCTTGCTTTTTGTTAACCGGAACAATATTCGATACCCAATCCGTTAACGGAATTGGATAAATGAAACTTGCTTTGAGTAATTTCTCAACTTCTACTTTAATAGCAGCAACTTTTCTCGGGTGGATCTGACGCAAACATTGCCGGACGGGTTTAGTGTCCGGGTAAGTTTTGATCTCATGGACAACAATTGCAGGGTTGATTCCTGGAATTTCCTCATATGACCAGGCAAACACGTCGCGGAATTCTTGAAATAGGGCCTTATATATTTGAATTTCATCTTCCGTACACGAGGCACCTATATGAATGTTTTCAACAATTCCAGGCTTAACCGAAATATCAATAGGAATAGTTCAAGAAATGTTTCCCAATTTTAACTCTAAATCGGGATTTTCATTGGATTCTAAGGTTCCTTGACATATTCAGTCATGAAAATTGATGAAAAATCATTTTCAAAACGATCACTCTCGGGTAAAAACGAAGATCTCTGATGGAGATCTTCCCATGGTAAATCATCGACACATAGGATTTCACGAATTTGCTCATCAATGTAAACAAGTTCAGAAAACGTTGTTGAATCCGAGTTTGACGTGAAAAGTGATTCCTCATGGACTACATTCATTAAGTCAATTTTGGTTAAGATGGGTCGGAAAACTACTGCACGGCCTGATACGCAATTTCATATGGACTCAAAGGCATAACATCACCAAATGAGTCTATCTCAGATTCGAAAGGTACGATCCAAGGATCATCATAAACAATGGTGTCTGACGAAATCATATGAATGGCTGCAGTAGAAGACGATGCATCGATAGCAGGAAAAGAAAAAGTTCCCAGTAAATCGGCATCTTTAACTAGTCCTACTCCAACATCCTTATATGGGATAGTCGTTTTACCGACATGCTAAATACTTTCAGAAGAGGCTGGTTCGGATGAAAAGTAAGTTAGTTGGTCTATAGTTACGATCTTTCCATTATGAGGGAACTTTATAAGCCGAAAGACCGATGAAACGACAGCTGTCATAGCGTAAGACAAACTACGACGCAAGAGAAGGTTGTAATCTAGAGGGGCATCAACCACCTCCACATCTAGATTAACAGTTTTGCCTTCAACCCCTATAGGTAGATCCTGTAGAATGCCAAAAGGATGAAACCCACGGCCATCAAAGGCTTTTAGAATTGTCGGGGATTGATTTAGCAAAGGAGAACCAAGAGATCTCCAACACTATATCGACATAATACACGTTGCAAGTAAGCGAGCACCAGCCACCAGTTGGAGTTGGTGGGTCAAAGGATCTTCTATTGACGTGTGGTGGGTTGATTCGTAAAACCAGCAAGCATCAATCGATCAATAAGCGAGACTCCCTCATCGATCACAGTCCTATAAATAGGTCTGTTTTTTACTAACACTAGGATCTGGAAAGCCATTTGATGAGGTAAGCGCGGTGTACTATTTTCTAGATCGAAAATTATAAGGTTCGAGTCCTGAACGACAACAGCTCCTATAGCCGACAATAGTAATTTACGTTGTGCTGGACATGATTGCAGCACTTCCAGAGCCGACATTGCTGAAGGTGGAACAGCTAAATCTTCAACAATGTTATAGTTCTGAGCCGCTCTCGCATGTGGATTGAAAGCTGACTTTCGAAGTATACCCTTGGCAGGCGGTTTGATTACTAAGTCTGGGTTAGGTTTCTCGATCTGTAGTGGATCGGAACCGAGAGTTGAGGTTGATGGGTTGGAATGAGAAGATTCTGCTTCTTTACCATCAACAGGACTTTTACTACCATAATCATGCGATCGAGTCGCAATCCTAACATGGGACATCATCAGTATGGGTTCTTCATTGGCATTTGAGGAAGAACCTATCATCTTACTGTCTTGACTTGGAAAAGGATCCTTCAAAACAGCAGGCGTTTGGGAACCTTTGACAATTTTCACAACCTCTGCACGATGAGGGCAGTCTCTTGTAAAATGCTCTTCGTCGCAAATGAGACAAGGATAATGAGATTTGCATTTCTCATCATTTGATTCTGATTTTTATGGTTTTCCTTTTGAATTTTTATCTATTTTATTTTTCTTCTTCCCTTTCTTCTTACCACCGTATTTTGATTTGGCTGTAGATGACTCTACAACATGAATATCGGCGGAAATTTCTGCGGCATGAGACCTGAAGGAGCTGCAGTGATTTGATTTTGCTTATGAAGATCGGGGATTTTCTCATGTAACGTACCTGACTGAGTATAAACTAAGTCAAGGTACTGTGCTTGAGCAATTACTTGCTCTTAAGTAATGACTTCATCCTTAGCTACATCCTCAGTGATCTTTGGCAATAAATATTTTACAAACCATTCAGCTAAGATCTGATCCGAAATAAAAAACTTCACTAAACGTCGTCGACGTCTCCATTCATGAACATGATCTGAAATGTAAGTGGACATTGACTGCTTTAATGACGTTAATAATTCTGTGCCGTTGTCATATTTGACAGGCAACTGAAAATGAGTTAAAAACAAAGTAGCTAACTGACTAAAATTATAAAAAGTGGCTCGCGATAACTCAATGTACCAATTGGCCGCAAGACCAATTAGAGTGCGCTGGAAAAGCCTTAAATGGATTGAATCATCTGAAATGGAGTTAGACGCACACCAGAGGTGATAAGTCATCACATGGTTCGACGGGTCCTCTCCTGATTTGCCTTCAAACTTAGGAATATCACTAGGCAACTTATTCGGCATTGGCGGCCAAAACGGAAGATAGTTAATGGGATCGTTCGTTAGGCGCGACAAGTCAGTCAAGTCCAAAGTTGCGATAAACGGTAACTGACGATTAGGGTCCCTAAAACTCTGGGTCATTAGACCAGCCCCAGGAGGAGGATCTCCAGGATAACTAGGGATTGGAATTGCATTTGGGATATTGTATCCTCCCGGAAAACCAGGATTAACAGGACCGTACTGGGGTTGTTGAGGTTGTTGATATGTATACCCAGGGTACGGTTGATACTGATAGACTGGCTGCTGCACAGCTGGACCGAATTGGTACTGTCCCTGGTACGGTTGATAAGTAGATTGAGGTTGACTTGTGACAACCGTACTTGAACCAGGTTGTCCTACAGGCATCTGAACCGAAGTTTGAATTGTGGATCCAGACTGAGGTAAAGATGTCTAAGGAGTTGATACCGGAACAGTAGAAACCGGAGTTGTCGATACTCCAGAAGTAGGTGGGGTAGATTGAACATATGTTGCAGCAGTTGCAGCAGCCGTTTGAGGCAGAGTACGAGGTGTACTAGGCCCAGGCTGAGAAACTAACGAAGGTACAGAAGTTTGAATATTAGACTGGACAGGTTGCTGGGGTGAACCAGAAACTAAGGGTTGTCCAGTTTGAGATAACAACTGTACATTTGGTTGCAAGACCTGTTGAGTTTGCGATGGATCCCACACTAAGTTCATTCCAGGGTACGGACCCATAATAGGTTGAGAATATTGAGGACCATAACCAGGTTGAGGGTAGGGTTGATAATTCAAAGGTACATTTCCAGTTCCTTGAACATATGATTGACCGAAAGGTGGTTGGAAACCTTGGTTCGAGTACTGAGCTTGGGGTTGATAAACCTGAGGCACGTACTGATACTGGGGTTGACCTTGAGGTACATATTGATACTGGGGTTGGCCTTGAGGTACATATTGAGTCTGGGGTTGGCCTTGAGGAACGTACTGTCCCGTAGGTATGTATTGTCCTTGAGGTTTCCCCCCAGGCGCAAATTGGGTACCTTGAGGTTGCCCCCCAGGCGGTAACTGGCCACCTTGAGGTTGAGGATTGGGAATAGTACCTGACATCATGAGAATATCTTCTACACTCAACGGCTTAGTACCATTGTTTCCAGTTAATAACCCTTGTTCAATGGGTTGAGGAGATGCTCCTGAAAAAGTACCAGTAAGTGACTGATACCCAGAGGGAACAGAAGGACCGCAGTACAAAAAGGATTCTGGAGATTGAGAAAACATGGACGACTGTCTTGACATATTTAACAGAGGATAGTAACCTCTAGGTGTTGGGTGATAAGGAATACGAGGTCATGAAAAACTTAGTCTCGGGTTTTCCAAAAAATTGGTCAATGAAAGATACCAAGCACTGCTCCTAGGTGGACTGTAAAAGATTGATTCATGCTCCCTAAGTTCTATAACAGGTTGATTTTCAGGGATAGGGATGCCTAGTTCTTCTTCCGGAGTAGCAAGTTCTTCAATAGCTATAAGTCCAGAAGGAAGATTTTGGGTAATTATTCTTTCTACCCTGGGTGAACCAGGACCACTAGAAGTTGGAGAGGTAAACACCGATGTTGGAGTAGCAGCAAATTCACTTTCAGGTTTGGATATTTCAAGTTCCTCAACTATATCACTAGTAGATGAAAAGCTACCAGTAATTTCGGAAACGGACACAGATTGTGGATTATAATATGCTACTAAAGCTTGAAAATCAGGATGTACCACCAAAGAAGACTCTCCCTCTTTAGGTGACCCAACTCTACTGTCTCTAGGAGTTACGAGGGCTCTTAACCCTTCAGGCTGGCTCGATGAAAACTCAGGAGGTTGGTCCCGAAGTCTACGGGACTTCCTAGGTAATTCAGCCACGATTAAAAATTTTAACTACTTCACACGGAAACAAAGTAAAATCTCAATTGAAACCACCTAAAGCCTCTAAAGAACCAAACAAATTTGAATCACACGCCTAAAGAATCTAGGAGATCAAACCACACACAAACAGTAACTTTCCGTACTGAAAACACTAGTTGGTGATGAAATCCAACGTCGCAGAGTTCAATACAGAAATGGCGGTTGGAACAGTTACCCCGGCAACCTGCTTAATGAATAGATTGGCACAAGTTCCTCCACTAAACCGTCTCGAGTGAAGAGAACCCCCCAGAAAATCCAAGTGAGTCTAGCCGACGTCTACTCCAGGTACAGTGGGATCTTCCCACCACTGTCACCTTAGGAAGAATCCTATAGAATATGGTCACTATGGTTACCAACGGAAACAAATATACCTGGGGGAACAGTCTACGATCTGATACGCATGCAAGGGCAGAGTAACAAGCTCAATCCCCTTGAAGGCTCCTTGACATAATCCAAGGTTTACCAACAAGTGACCCCAGGCTCCTCGACAATGGTTAATCTGAGGTTTATCGTTTTTAATACGTGAATATCTGGCGTCGTTCCCAATGAGGAAGGATTGATTCTCACACTCGTTCGGACACGATATCATGCTTCTCCTTTAAGAGGAGCTTTCCCAGAGCATAGATGCAACAATTGGATTTTTCTCCTACCGCAAGATACAGCTACATGTTTGTTTTACTGTCTTGGAGAGTTAATTACTTCCTACTCCAAGACACTAGCCTAAGCTATGTTGGTGTAATAGAGCCCTAGAAATAAAAAGATTACTAGATAGATTTTACTTTAAGCGTTATTTTTATTGGTTTTTGTTTAAGTCAAGAGGTGCAGAGATGAAACTTGTGGTGTGAAGACCCGACTCGAAATCACTAAAAAAATGCACTTAAGATGATTAAGCAATCTTTTCCCTTCAATGAACTTCTAGCTAGGAAAGAGTTTGAGAATGCAAATACTTGTAAACACAAATCTTTCTTAACAAACAAATTAAAAGAAGAGCTTTTTGTCTTTTCCAATGCACTCAAAACAAGACAACTAGTTATTTTCACAAAAATTTCCCTTTTCTTTCAAACATTCAAACACTACAAAAACAAACTTTTTCCAAAAGAGATTTTTATTTTTTATAAAACACTCAAAACTATGGAAATAACTAATCTTGAGATCTATAAATTATAAAAACTATTTGAAGTCAAAGCTTACAAGATGTCTTTTTCAAGGATGTTTTACTTAGCTATAAGCAAACTAAGGACTAATTTGTCCAGAATCACAAATCAGTCAAAAAACAACCAATTTTTGTTTTCTTTTCTAAAAATGAAATCCAAACTTTTAACACAATCCTTTTCGAAGTTTCGCAAAGAGAAAACACAAGGTGGATTCCTCAACAAAGGTAGATTTTGCAAATGGTCATACTCATAAGAAGGCCAGTAAAAACCAAGGTGATCTGAGGCTTCTACAGCTTCTAAGCTCTGAGCTACTACAAGACCAAAATGAAAACCAGGCCCGACAACCAAAACTTCTAGGAATTTCACCTAAAACCCTAACACCAATGGAATTAACGTAAGAAAAGCTTCTGACAAGTTACATGCAGGTCTGGGCAGGGGATAACAACATCTAAATAAAAACTAAGCTGACTACAAGAGAAAATCTTAGGTTTTCCAAAATTTTGACAGGGTCCGCAGGCCCACAGTTCACACAGGTGCGGTACCGCTCTGTGCTAAAAGCAAAAGTGCGGATAGGTCCGCACTGTGTTGCAAGCCGAGGGTGCGGTCCTCTCCCAAAGTTATGAAAAACAAAAAATAATCCTAGATCTACTAAATCTACCCAATTCCACACACAACAAGCCAAAAACAGAAACAAAAACACAGTTTCTCAGGTCAAAGTAAAGCAAATAAAGAAATCAAGTCCCCAGTATGGTCGCCATTTTGTCACACGGAATGAGTCGATCTTGCGGACAAGATAGACCTTCCTAGAATCTAATGATATCTAGTGACAAGCAAGCCAATCAAAAACTATCTTTCTCTAAATATGCAATATATAAACAAAGGCAAACAAGTGTTTTAGGCCTACCTTGGGTCCAATGCAAGTTTGTGGAAGCCTCGCTCCTTTGATCCAAATGAGCTCCCTTGTAGCGAATCTACAAACACAAACAAGCAAACAAATTAAATAGCACCTGAAAATCCAATATCATAAAGCATACTTATCATGATGATCAAGGAATTCATGAAACAAATGACATAAGACAATTTGTTGAGAAAAATGAATCTGATTGTATTAATTCAAATCAAAGAAGAACTTTACAACCTATACCTTGATGTTGTACAAGCTCCTCCCAGGGTCCAACAAGAAGTCTCCTCTACTTTGACAAGTTTCACTCTCTTCCCAATGAAGCCAAAAGGTATGTGATCTCTCCTCTCAAGCTTAACTAGGAAGTCTCAATTCCACCAGCATTTACCCTCAAAAATGTTCAGCTTCTAACCTCCCTAGCAACCAGCCCAATGCCTTAATTTATAGTGCAATGGAGGGAAGTTACTAGGTCCTCCTTCAAAGGGATAGCTCCTCTCATCAAGGGATTAGCTCCTTCTCTTTTGGGATGCATGAACCACCTAAGAGCGAACAATCCACGTCAAAATTCCTTCTAGAATCATCTAGAATTAACCCAAAGTGAGTTTTTTAGAATAAACTTGCGCCTTTTTTACTTTCACAGGGGTCCGCACCCACTCCTTTAGAGACAAAGCGGGCAGGTCCGCAGGTATTGTGAACAGGGGGTGCGGGACCGCAGGCAACAGTGAGAGAAAGTGCGGAACCAGAGCTTTGTTGATTTTCAATGTCTTTCTCTCATTTTCAAAGCTTGACATGAAGAGCTGAGGTCTGAGACTTGCTTAGGAGTACACTATAAGTGATGATAGACCCATACTGACTACAAAGAGTCATGGTGACGATATTTTTGTGTAATAGATTGCCCCCTAAAGTGCGAAGTCTGTAGTAGATGAGGATTTCATTTATCATCTAGGAAGAGTGAAGTACTTTATCATTTCGAGGATCATCTTGTGGAGAGCCTGGTTGGAACCTGTAAAAACATTCAATGCAAAATATATATATGAGATCATATCATCGCTGAGGTAGGCATTCCCATACTCAGATCAAAACTGACTAGAAAACTAACTACTGCTCTGATATAGGAATGATCTTGTAATACATCACAAGTATAGACACATGTAGACATAGTATGGACACAGCCATCTGTTTATGAATAGTCCACAGTATAATGAATACAAAATTCCTCTCTTAATTCCAAGCCTGGCACATAAAATTCCAAGCCTAGTACATTTTCCACATGTACCCATATCAGACAAAATAGGGTAGATACAACCTAATAAGACACATCACTATGATTCTAGAGTTTGGGGGAAGTCCATCTCAGCAACCTCCACTTGTCGATTCTCGGCCACTATTGGCTTAGGTTGGATGGACCCATGTTCAAAGTGTGTTGCACACCAAAAAAAACCCTCAGCCACTAGCCCTCTCGACAACAACCTGCAAGCAGATCGCAGTCTCACCCGAAGTGATTATGGGAGATTGAAGAACCAGGTTTCTGCAGCCTGAGGGATACTGCGATGTGGCACTGTTGTATTCTTTTTATGCTTCAATTATTATAAATAACTTCACATTAATAAATAACTTCACACTTATACTTTACTCCACGGAGTTACATTCATCAATTAAGCATAACATAAACATTCATAAACTGTATAGAACTGAAAAAAAAAAAAAAAAAAAAAAAAAAAAAAAAAAAAAAAAAAAAAAAAAAAAACTAAAAACAAAAAAAAAACTGCGGATAATAAGAAAATGAACACTGAGACACAGATTTTACCATGGTTCATCCCAATGTGGGACTACTTCCACAAGCATTTCTGCTTATAATTTGGAATTCGATACAACAAACAGTTCTTCCCTACGCACACAACTACAGGGTGTATGCGCACGAAGCTGCAAACCGAGGCCTCCGCGCACATAGTTGGGGGGCCTCGCCCTTCCTCCAAAGTACATAAAATAATAGTATCACATAAACACAGATTTGTTCCAATACATACTCATCGGATCATTTCTCTTCTTATTATTCATCCCTATATATACTATTACATAAGGGGTTTACATTATTATATTACCATGGACACGATACCATGGTTTCCGAAATACAAGGGGCTATGGCCTAAAACCAACAACTTTACAATATTTTAATGCTTTTACAAAACAGAAGGGGCTTCGCCACGAAGCCCCGATGCTGTGCTGTGCATTTTCTATGTGGTCTTTGTCGTGCTCCGCTGCTCTACTATGCGGTTCACTTCGTACTCCATGGCATCCTTTCTACTGCATGCTTCCACAAAACTTGGATTTCTTTCCAAAATCTGCCCAAAATCTTGCCAAGTTGGGTTGCGCCCAACAGCCCCCAACACTCACATGTGACTCGTCCTGAGTCACTCAACTATTGTGCCCCGAATATTTGCTGCAATGCTCATGTAGGCATCATTATACTGCTGAAGTATTTCTACTACCTGCTTCTCCTCTCGACGCACTTCTTCGAGTAGTGCCTCTGTTGTTGGTTCGACAGTCTTCTGAAGCACTTATTTCTCCCTTTGTCGTAGCTCCTTGAGCCTATCATCTACTGCCTATGAAAGATGGAGGGCCTCATCCTACCACGGATGAGTCCTCTCTGCCAAAATTTGCTCCTTTCTCTGAAGGTCTTCAATCTACTTTTGAAGACCCTGTCCTTCAGTAATTCTAGCGAGCCTCTACGAGACTAGTAAGGTCTTCGTAGTTGCCCAAAGTTCTTCCAACTGATTTTGCTTCATCTAGAGCTCCTCTTCAATCCTCTGAATGTTTGGATCCTCCTACAGTGAGGTCCAAATATGCATTGTTTCATCTAATAGTTTGCCACAGTCTGCCACTATGTCAGATATGCCTTTCAATGCAATTTTTAGATATGTTTCCCTTTGCTGACATACTTTTGGTGGTGTTACTATCTGAAGCCTCATTTGCAGCTCAGTAATATTCACTTCATACTCAAACTTCATTTCTGCCAGCTTATTCTTTGAATCCCTTATCTCGAGGCCAAGCTTCGCGAACTTCTCTACTGGTGATTCTTCTTCACGGACCTTTACATCTGGAAAAATAATGCAATTTTTTTTATGGCTTCCTATAGTTACTACTATTGCTGGCATGCTCCATCCCTTTCCTTAATCAGTTGATCAGGATCCTTCTTCATTGAATCTCTTTCCTTCTCCACCTGAATATTTAACAGTGAAGTGTGTTTTTCTCGCTCCTGCAATTCAGATGTTATACCTTGGTGGAACTCGTGCAATGTCTAAGTTGGCAGTGTGGAAATGTTGATACTAACATGGTTCCACACTTTTTCTCGCTCCAAGTCTTCAACTGATTCAAACTGTAATGCTCCAGCTAGTATTTGCAGAATCCTGAACCCAAATGTTGTTTATATCTGTCGCTATGGCTACAGTTGTTGACCCATCTATTCCGGTTGTCTGGATGTCTGTGAAAGTGCTTTTAACTCTGAAATACCTTGAAAATATCTACCAAGAGCACTATTTAATGATTATCAATCCTGTCCTAGGTTTTTGCTATTACTTTCTAGACTTTGTCTCCAATTTCGTCGATGTCCCCATTAGTAAGGACAAGTGGTATTGCGCCCTTATATTTGTTTACCTTCTGCTTCTTTCTCATTCTCATTGTAGGCGTTGTAGTTACCCTCTTCTTGATGATGAACGACAACTCCTCTTCTTCCTCTTCGTCGCTGAGAGGGTACTCGGTACCCTGTTCTTGTTCTGGCTCTTTCTCATCTGTGTCTTTTCCTTTGTTCTTTCCACTTGGACTTGCATCCGGCGCGGTGTCCTTCTTTTCTCCGATGTCTTC
This sequence comes from Pinus tabuliformis, assembly GCA_031772625.1. NCBI lineage: Eukaryota > Viridiplantae > Streptophyta > Pinopsida > Pinales > Pinaceae > Pinus > Pinus tabuliformis. The sequence goes on along the minus strand of CM062814.1, from coordinate 528,838,772 downwards.
TATGGTTGGATTCATCCACTCTGCTGACCAGTGTTGTATTATCCCGAGAAAGTCATCTTCGGTGACCAAATATGGCAGAGGATTCCATGTTTCCATCAGATCCTTCCGAGCCTTTACATATACCCTATGAGAGTTTGCCTTAAAATCTATTATATTGCGGTATTGATCGTACAAACTTGGTGATAGCCTGGGATGTTGGTTCACCACCATGTTCAAGTCCATGTCCAATAGTACAAAGAATATCTTGTTCTCTTGTGCGCGCAATGGCTCCTTGGTATGCCAGAGTGAGGCATACCGCGCGGCTTCGCATATATCTACTTCGACTGGAGGAAACTGTGAATCCTCTAGCTCCTTCCATGCTAACAACACGATGATTAAGATAAACCACACATAGTGAAATGTTTTACCCTCTTCCTGTGCTTCTCGACAGTCCTCCAAAAATTCCCTGCATAAATATCCAACCCAGTTGAACTGAACCCCCTTGTTGCACTGTGTTTAGTCAATTTAACGTCTTAAATTGCTCTACATAAATTATCAATCCGGGTATCGTAAACTGATGAAGTGTGGTGCACTATATGTGCTTAGTTAACCTTTCTCTTACTTCGTTGTTTTATAGTTTATGTTCAACTCTTCCTAAAACTCTGCTTCAAACACATGTGCTGTGTAAAGCACGATTAAGAAGTAGTCAGAAATAAGTCCAAAAAGTAGTCAAGCTCTAAGGTGACAAGTAAGAAAAACCACTTTAAAGACCAGTTATAATGTTCAACTCTTCCTAAAACTCTGCTTCAAACACATGTGCTGTGTAAAGCACGATTAGGAAGTAGTTAGAAATAAGTCTAGAAAGTAATCAAACTTTTAAACTTGCAAAGAAAGAGCTTGAAAGAAATAACTTGAAATGAAACTGAAAGCAAAGAACTTGAAATGACTTGAAAGTAAATGACCACTTCCAATGGCACTAGACACCATTCATGCTGCTGCAAATAAAAGAAAAGAAAGTCACTTTTAAAACCAAAGATAAAGATTATCTCTCTCTAACTCGATGCTTCTAAGCACATGTACTGTGTAAAGCACGGATAGAAAGTAGCTTAAGTTGAATTAGAAAAGTGAGAAAAATCTGCTTTAAAGACTAATGATAATATTTTGCTCTTTCTAATTCTCTACTTCAGCCATATGTACTATGCAAAGTATGATTAGAAAGTAGTGAAAGATTAGTCTAAGAAGCACTTAAAACCAAAAATCTACTTTAAAGACTAGTAATAATATTTTGCTCTTTCTAACTCTCTACTTCAGCCATATGTACTATGCAAAGTATGGTTAGAAAGTAGTGAAAGAACAGTCTGAAAAGTACTCAAAGCCAGCTGCAAGTTAGTGATATTTTGATCTTAAAATATAACAATTTATGATGAAGATCATTTATGTGTTAGCAGCTCTTTGAGAAATAAAATTAAAAATCAGCTATAAAAACAAAGGCAGCAGCTTGAACCTGTCAACTTCAAATACCATTAGTTTGTAAAGCAAATACATAAACATAAAAACAAATCCCGGGAGAAAATAAAATGCAATAATTCAAACTGTACAAGGCAGGGGCCCCCTTCTACCTATGAAATCAAAGCATACTTAAAATTGCATGAATGAAAATCTAATCTACCTTACATTCTACAAAGCAATATTTACAAAATGAAATCTAATCTACTTACATCCTAATATGCTCCATGACATCTACTTCACATCTCCTTCCATGTTGAGAACATCAAAGCTTTATTCAATTTCTTCAAAAGTGCAAAGTACAACAAAGCTCTCCAAAGAGAGACTAAAAAGAGACTAAAAGAGACTAACTAATGAAGGAGAGAGATCTACTATTTATACAAAAAGATGAGAGCCATCTCATTAATGATAATCCATGAATATCTCCCTCTACCTCTAGAGTCCTAATCAAAATAGGAACTGATAAGACACATGTCTTTTAGAGTTACAATACAATTAGGAGATGTGACACATATCCTCATGATCCCATGATTCTTTCCAACCAAATTCGAATTTGGCCTTAGAGTGCCACATAAGGGTCTTCTAGAAGTCTCCTTTCAACCTACACATGTCAACAAACTCAACCCATTTGTTAGGTATAAGCATATGCACATTATTTTCTAATGTTTAACCACAAATTCACTTAAAAGGCTTAGAAATAATAAATATTGGAAAAACATAAAGGTAGCCCAATGATAATGAAAGTGGGATGAATGTGGTGACATAGTAGTGAAATGGAGGTGAAATGGAGGTGATATAATGGACATAATAGCGAAAGTGTAATGCAAATGAATGACATTTTCAAGACTCAACATACCCCCCAACTGAAGCTATTGCATGTCCTCATGCAACATATATTACATTGACTCTTTTGATCCTTGAGCTTTGGCTTAACTTTGCATGATATCATTTGATAACTTCATATTTCTGCAAAGTGTTTTACTTGAATTGCAACATGGTTGGTTCTTGTGTTACAACCATTTTTTTGTTGCCTTCTATTTTGATCTTTGAACTTTGCATAATGATATTTTGATTATTGTTGCAAAGTATATCTTTATTGGATTGCATGATGGTTGGTTCTTGTGTGACAACCATGATTTTGTTTGTATCCAATTTATCCTTTAAGCACTTTTTCAAAAGCCATTGTATGCTCATAATAGCAATGTAATAATTAATATATGTTGGAAGTATGTGAGCTCTTGAATATGTTATGGACATGGAAAGATATGAATATGAATGTATTCCCCCCCCAACTGATGGTATTGGCAATTTTATGAAATGAGGAAGAGAAATGTTTTTCCAACAAGTATCATTCTAGCTTTTTATGGAATTCTATGGTTAAAAGTTAGAAAATGCCGTACCTTCACTTACCCTTTGGAATGGATGAGTTGTATGTGTGTGGTGGCTGAAAACTTCTGATCATATTCTTCTTCAAGTGGCTGAACAAGAGGAGTCATGGATAGAGAGATAAGATGGCTTTTTATTGCTTCTACTAAAACTTGCTGAATCTGCTCCAAAATGCTGAAAATAATAGTCTTCATGTCTTCAAAACTCATTGGCACAATTCCTACTATGTGAAAAGATGTTCTGATGTCGAACATAGTAGGAAATTGTTGGCTTAGTGGCCATTAATGGATGCCACTAGTCAACACGAGAACTCTCACCATTGATGACAATGAGAGTCAAGATGCCCAAACACATCTTGCTAGGTACGAATGAATTTGCTGATGTCGAGTCACCTAGAAGATCTAACGAACAAGGGACATTAATGTATTCCCATTGTTTGTCAGCATGAGGACTTGCCATTAAGGCATGCAAGTCTCAAGGTGTTTTTTACAAAGAACTTAGACTCAAAGGACTATGGACTCAATGATTTGCATTGAAGCAGGGCTTATTTGCGGAATGAAAATGACAAGGAATCGAAAGTGAACATGGAAAATGGCAATGGAGAACAGAAATGACAATGGCAATAAGCATGTGAATGAGCCTTTTGCTTTTATTGGTGGGTTATGAATGGACAAAAAGAAATGGAAAGTGTATGTGAATGAAAATGGAAAATATGGAGTGGAATGAGGTGAATGGTTTATTATGAAGTATGGATGTGATGGATGGATGTGATGGAGACAATAGTATCTGAAAGTTTTTCAAGTGTTTGGATCTGATTTTGCATCAGCATATTTCCTCTTTGTTGCTGATCATCCTCTTATGAAACAAATTGGTCTCTTAGAGAGACATCATTCCCTTGTAGTCATTTGTCCTTCCTCCTGGAACCTGCAAAAAAACTAATACTTCTTCTGCAATGGAATGTAAGATTATCAAAGGAGAGAGGTGGCCAATCTCTCTAGTTATGATATTTACACACAAAACTAGGAATTTGTATTAATGAAACAAGTTCTCAAAGGAAAAATTAAAAGAATTTATACCTGCTTTGGAATTAGTGCCTCAAGTTGATGTTGCTTCTTTTCATCAATTTATTTCATTATTTGCCATTTCAAACTCTAATGATATATTTCTCATTGTATAGATCTTGTTGAGATCTTTCCAATGGTACTTAAATCATCAAAATCTGATTTTGTATGAGAAAGATAGGCTGATTTGAACAATGAGGTTTTTCTGGCTGCGGAATTGAGGAACAACTTTGTAGCTAAAAATCTTGAATAAAAAGTTAGCCATTCAATTTCATTATCAGTCCAAAATTAATCAATACCTTCAGAAAAGTGAGAAAATAACTTGTTCATTTCATTGATTCAAAATTATTGTTTTTTTTTCTTGACATGCAGCGATTTAGTGTGGCGACTCAGTGTGGCGACTCAGTGTGGCGACTTTGTGATAACACCCAATTTGACTTCCCTTTGACCGAGGTCTTTTTCAGCAAATTTGACCGAATGAATAGGACACCATCCATGTACTGACATTTCCCTAGCTACCCATGTGACCTGTTTTGCCTGATGACACCTACAACCTAGAGTTTAACAAAACAGCTGCGGGATCACTAAATGGCTGCGGGATCGCTAAATGGCTGCGGGATTGCAGAGTGTAAAAAAATAATGTGAAATGGAGTGGCTGTGTGCGAACAAACTAAGAAATTTATCCATCTCAAACTTCGGCTGAAAAATGGAACTGTGGAGTTTGAAACAGAGCTGCGGAGTTTAAAACATTATGGTCATCAAAGGGGAAGCAAGCAACTATCATATCCTTTATCCTCGGATGCTTCTTTGTTGAAAAGAGAATTCCATTATGATCAGATACTGTAATAGATGGTCGAACCCAGTAAGGCATTTATGAAGACGGAATCCCAAAGTATACATCTCCTACCAGGTTGAACTTCACCATTGGAATATGTGAGAACTCGTTCAAAATATTTTACATAGTGAATTTGGCTTGGAAGAACAAGACCCTTGCCATCTATACACCGTTTCTGGTTGTAATAAGCAATGGATTCTTCAGCAGCGGGGTAGAATTTGAGGTAAAGAAGACTCGATATCGTGAGCCCTGTTCTATCTATGCCAGCTTTACAATGAACAACTACTACATTCTCTATATCTTCCTTCAGCCCTGAGTACACACTTTGACAAAATGATACTATGAATTGAATTGGAGGGCAAGAGACGTGGTACAGGTGACGTGGTGGAGAATGGAAATGTGGTGAAGGTGGAAGAGTGAAAGAGTTTTGCGGAGATCTTGGTGAAGAAGAGCCGTAATATGATAGGTCTCTTCTTAATGCACAGCCGTGGTATGATAGGTCTCTTAATGTACAGCCGTAGTATAATAGGTCTCCTAATGTACAGCCGTAGTTATGTGAAACAGCACATAGATGACTTTTATTTGTATTTCTCCTCCTCAGGCACGCACATTAAATTGCTGCTGTTTATTTTAATTAAAACTCTGTTTTTTTCACGCGGCACTCAAAAATACACTCCAAAGAACCGAACATTTCTCCCTGACCGCCACGAATCTTCTCAAAAATTTTCTGGGTTTTCTAATTAACCCACCTGGCAACAAAACCCATGTTTTATTTTTTTGAAATTCGCCTCTGTTTGGGAGAATCGAACGTTTAAAATATGACGTTTTTTAGCTGTTTACGGTTTTTTTCTGAGTTAATTTTTATGTTCTGCACTTTTGATGAATTGCTGCGTTCGGCTTTTTGGGAGAATAGGCTAAGACCAAGGCGCATATCCTTCATGAAGACTCAGCAACTGGATCTCAGTTATCTGCTTTCTAGTGTTGGACGACTAAAATGGAGTTTACCGCTTTGGATTCTGTTGATGGAGCAGATTACTAAGTCGTTGATCAGCAAATGGTTCTTCAATCAGATCACTGTGTTAAGAAGTGCAGGAGGTGAAGCCAAAGACAGACAGGGCCTACACATGTCATCGAATGATATACCAGAAAATGGTCTTTTATTTGAACTTATCTTACTATTAACAGTGGCAGCACCAGCCATGGCCAAGCTACCAAAAGTCATTACTGGAGAATCAAAATCGATACTCATTCCCAACTAGGTATGGGGGACTGTAACTTAATTCCGTTTCCCTTTTTCTTGTCAGTGTCCTTCAATCAAAGTTACCAATTCCCTCTAGGTTTCTATTAGTAACAGAGAAAAAGAGGGAGAAGAAAGGCAAGCAAACACTTCAAGAAAAACATGCTAAAACCAAGACTTTGACTGAGGTCCTAAGCTAGTTTTTCATCGATCTGAGCTGGGTGACTAGGATAGGATCCATGTCGGGACAATTCTGGAGATGCCCATGTGGTCGGTTTTTTCATTAGATGCCTGTAACTTGTTAAACCTTGAAACAGCTGCGGGATTGTCAGATAGCTGCGGGATCAGGGCAGTTTCTGCAACTAAGTTGCAAAACCTTATTTGAACAAGATACAGTGTTTTGAAGACCACTACAAAGCATAACCAGACAATTTTGGACAATTTGAACCTATCAAAGCACTTGAGTTTTTATTTTTTCATTTTTTTTTTTCATTTTTTTTTTATTGAATCAATTGAAGTGATGAAGTTTATTTTGTCTCCTATTTTTTTTTTGTAACAATTCTTTTTCTGATCCTCCAGATCACACAAAGTGCAGGAGGAGAGCATACTCAAGAATTATTGTTTTGTCTTTTTTACTTAACAATCCTTTTTCTGATCCTCCAGATCACACAAAGTGCAAGAGGAGAGCATACTCAAGGATTATTAATTTTTTTTTCCAGATGTAAGAAATAAGGTCTCCTAATTACACTTCCCGGCAACGGCGCCAAAATGTTTAGTCAATTTAACGTCTTAAATTGCTCTACATAAATTATCAATCCGGGTATCGTAAACTGATGAAGTGTGGTGCACTATATGTGCTTAGTTAACCTTTCTCTTACTTCGTTGTTTTATAGTTTATGTTCAACTCTTCCTAAAACTCTGCTTCAAACACATGTGCTGTGTAAAGCACGATTAAGAAGTAGTCAGAAATAAGTCCAAAAAGTAGTCAAGCTCTAAGGTGACAAGTAAGAAAAACCACTTTAAAGACCAGTTATAATGTTCAACTCTTCCTAAAACTCTGCTTCAAACACATGTGCTGTGTAAAACACGATTAGGAAGTAGTTAGAAATAAGTCTAGAAAGTAATCAAACTTTTAAACTTGCAAAGAAAGAGCTTGAAAGAAATAACTTGAAATGAAACTGAAAGCAAAGAACTTGAAATGACTTGAAAGTAAATGACCACTTCCAATGGCACTAGACACCATTCATGCTGCTGCAAATAAAAGAAAAGAAAGTCACTTTAAAAACAAAGATAAAGATTATCTCTCTCTAACTCGATGCTTCTAAGCACATGTACTGTGTAAAGCACGGATAGAAAGTAGCTTAAGTTGAATTAGAAAAGTGAGAAAAATCTGCTTTAAAGACTAATGATAATATTTTGCTCTTTCTAATTCTCTACTTCAGCCATATGTACTATGCAAAGTATGATTAGAAAGTAGTGAAAGATTAGTCTAAGAAGCACTTAAAACCAAAAATCTACTTTAAAGACTAGTAATAATATTTTGCTCTTTCTAACTCTCTACTTCAGCCATATGTACTATGCAAAGTATGGTTAGAAAGTAGTGAAAGAACAGTCTGAAAAGTACTCAAAGCCAGCTGCAAGTTAGTGATATTTTGATCTTAAAATATAACAATTTATGATGAAGATCATTTATGTGTTAGCAGCTCTTTGAGAAATAAAATTAAAAATCAGCTATAAAAACAAAGGCAGCAGCTTGAACCTGTCAACTTCAAATACCATTAGTTTGTAAAGCAAATACATAAACATAAAAACAAATCCCGGGAGAAAATAAAATGCAATAATTCAAACTGTACAAGGCAGGGGCCCCCTTCTACCTATGAAATCAAAGCATACTTAAAATTGCATGAATGAAAATCTAATCTACCTTACATTCTACAAAGCAATATTTACAAAATGAAATCTAATCTACTTACATCCTAATATGCTCCATGACATCTACTTCACATCTCCTTCCATGTTGAGAACATCAAAGCTTTATTCAATTTCTTCAAAAGTGCAAAGTACAACAAAGCTCTCCAAAGAGAGACTAAAAAGAGACTAAAAGAGACTAACTAATGAAGGAGAGAGATCTCCTATTTATACAAAAAGATGAGAGCCATCTCATTAATGATAATCCATGAATATCTCCCTCTACCTCTAGAGTCCTAATCAAAATAGGAACTGATAAGACACATGTCTTTTAGAGTTACAATACAATTAGGAGATGTGACACATATCCTCATGATCCCATGATTCTTTCCAACCAAATTCGAATTTGGCCTTAGAGTGCCACATAAGGGTCTTCTAGAAGTCTCCTTTCAACCTACACATGTCAACAAACTCAACCCATTTGTTAGGTATAAGCATATGCACATTATTTTCTAATGTTTAACCACAAATTCACTTAAAAGGCTTAGAAATAATAAATATTGGAAAAACATAAAGGTAGCCCAATGATAATGAAAGTGGGATGAATGTGGTGACATAGTAGTGAAATGGAGGTGAAATGGAGGTGATATAATGGACATAATAGCGAAAGTGTAATGCAAATGAATGACATTTTCAAGACTCAACATACCCCCAACTGAAGCTATTGCATGTCTCATGCAACATATATTACATTGACTCTTTTGATCCTTGAGCTTTGGCTTAACTTTGCATGATATCATTTGATAACTTCATATTTCTGCAAAGTGTTTTACTTGAATTGCAACATGGTTGGTTCTTGTGTTACAACCATTTTTTTGTTGCCTTCTATTTTGATCTTTGAACTTTGCATAATGATATTTTGATTATTGTTGCAAAGTATATCTTTATTGGATTGCATGATGGTTGGTTCTTGTGTTGACAACCATGATTTTGTTTGTATCCAATTTATCCTTTAAGCACTTTTTCAAAAGCCATTGTATGCTCATAATAGCAATGTAATAATTAATATATGTTGGAAGTATGTGAGCTCTTGAATATGTTATGGACATGGAAAGATATGAATATGAATGTATTCCCCCCCCAACTGATGGTATTGGCAATTTATGAAATGAGGAAGAGAAATGTTTTTCAACAAGTAATCATTCTAGCTTTTTATGGAATTCTATGGTTAAAAGTTAGAAATTGCCGTACCTTCACTTACCTTTGGAATGGATGAGTTGTATGTGTGTGGTGGCTGAAAACTTCTGATCATATTCTTCTTCAAGTGGCTGAACAAGAGGAGTCATGGATAGAGAGATAAGATGGCTTTTTATTGCTTCTACTAAAACTTGCTTGTGAATCTGCTCCAAAATGCTGAAAATAATAGTCTCATGTCTTCAAAACTCATTGGCACAATTCCTACTATGTGAAAAGATGTTCTGATGTCGAACATAGTAGGAAATTGTTGGCTTAGTGGCCATTAATGGATGCCACTAGTCAACACGAGAACTCTCACCATTGATGACAATGAGAGTCAAGATGCCCAAACACATCTTGCTAGGTACGAATGAATTTGCTGATGTCGAGTCACCTAGAAGATCTAACGAACAAGGGACATTAATGTATTCCCATTGTTTGTCAGCATGAGGACTTGCCATTAAGGCATGCAAGTCTCAAGGTGTTTTTTTACAAAGAACTTAGACTCAAAGGACTATGGACTCAATGATTTGCATTGAAGCAGGGCTTATTTGCGGAATGAAAATGACAAGGAATCGAAAGTGAAATGGAAAATGGCAATGGAGAACAGAAATGACAATGGCAATAAGCATGTGAATGAGCCTTTTGCTTTTATTGGTGGGTTATGAATGAGACAAAAAGAAATGGAAAGTGTATGTGAATGAAAATGGAAAATATGAGTGGAATGAGGTGAATGGTTTATTATGAAGTATGGATGTGATGGATGGATGTGATGGAGACAATAGTATCTGAAAGTTTTTCAAGTGTTTGATCTGATTTTGCATCACATATTTCCTCTTTGTTGCTGATCATCCTCTTATGAAACAAATTGGTCTCTTAGAGAGACATCATTCCCTTGTAGTCATTTGTCCTTCCTCCTGGAACCTCAAAAAAACTAATACTTCTTCTGCAATGGAATGTAAATTATCAAAGGAGAGAGGTGGCCAATCTCTCTAGTTATGATATTTACACACAAAACTAGGAATTTGTATTAATGAAACAAGTTCTCAAAGGAAAAATTAAAAGAATTTATACCTGCTTTGGAATTAGTGCCTCAAGTTGATGTTGCTTCTTTTCAGCAATTTATTTCATTATTTGCCATTTCAAACTCTAATGATATATTTCTCATTGTATAGATCTTGTTGAGATCTTTCCAATGGTACTTAAATCATCAAAATCTGATTTTGTATGAGAAGATAGGCTGATTTGAACAATGAGGTTTTTCTGGCTGCGGAATTGAGGAACAAGCTTGTAGCTAAAAATCTTGAATAAAAAGTTAGCCATTCAATTTCATTATCAGTCCAAAATTAATCAATACCTTCAGAAAAGTGAGAAAATAACTTGTTCATTTCATTGATTCAAAATTTTTTTTTTCTTGACATGCAGCGATTTAGTGTGGCGACTCAGTGTGGCGACTTTGTGATAACACCCAATTTGACTTCCCTTTGACCGAGGTCTTTTTCAGCAAATTTGACCGAATGAATAGGACACCATCCATGTACTGACATTTCCCTAGCTACCCATGTGACCTGTTTTGCCTGATGACACCTACAACCTAGAGTTTAACAAAACAGCTGCGGGATCACTAAATGGCTGCGGGATTGCAGAGTGTAAAAAAAATAATGTGAAATGGAGTGGCTGTGTGCGAACAAACTAAGAAATTTATCCATCTCAAACTTCGGCTGAAAAATGGAACTGTGGAGTTTGAAACAGAGCTGCGGAGTTTAAAACATTATGGTCATCAAAGGGGAAGCAAGCAACTATCATATCCTTTATCCTCGGATGCTTCTTTGTTGAAAAGAGAATTCCATTATGATCAGATACTGTAATAGATGGTCGAACCCAGTAAGGCATTTATGAAGACGGAATCCCCAAAGTATACATCTCCTACCAGGTTGAACTTCACCATTGGAATATGTGAGAACTCGTTCAAAATATTTTACATAGTGAATTTGGCTTGGAAGAACAAGACCCTTGCCATCTATACACCGTTTCTGGTTGTAATAAGCAATGGATTCTTCAGCAGCGGGGTAGAAATTTGAGGTAAAGAAGACTCGATATCGTGAGCCCTGTTCTATCTATGCCAGCTTTACAATGAACAACTACTACATTCTCTATATCTTCCTTCAGCCCTGAGTACACACTTTGACAAAATGATACTATGAATTGAATTGGAGGGCAAGAGACGTGGTACAGGTGACGTGGTGGAGAATGGAAATGTGGTGAAGGTGGAAGAGTGAAAGAGTTTTGCGGAGATCTTGGTGAAGAAGAGCCGTAATATGATAGGTCTCTTCTTAATGCACAGCCGTGGTATGATAGGTCTCTTAATGTACAGCCGTAGTATAATAGGTCTCCTAATGTACAGCCGTAGTTATGTGAAACAGCACATAGATGACTTTTATTTGTATTTTCCTCCTCAGGCACGCACATTAAATTGCTGCTGTTTATTTTAATTAAAACTCTGTTTTTTTCACGCGGCACTCAAAAATACACTCCAAAGAACCGAACATTTCTCCCTGACCGCCACGAATCTTCTCAAAAATTTTCTGGGTTTTCTAATTAACCCACCTGGCAACAAAACCCATGTTTTATTTTTTGAAATTCGCCTCTGTTTGGGAGAATCGAACGTTTAAAATATGACGTTTTTTTAGCTGTTTACGGTTTTTTTCTGAGTTAATTTTTATGTTCTGCACTTTTGATGAATTGCTGCGTTCGGCTTTTTGGGAGAATAGGCTAAGACCAAGGCGCATATCCTTCATGAAGACTCAGCAACTGGATCTCAGTTATCTGCTTTCTAGTGTTGGACGACTAAAATGGAGTTTACCGCTTTGGATTCTGTTGATGGAGCAGATTACTAAGTCGTTGATCAGCAAATGGTTCTTCAATCAGATCACTGTGTTAAGAAGTGCAGGAGGTGAAGCCAAAGACAGACAGGGCCTACACATGTCATCGAATGATATACCAGAAAATGGTCTTTTATTTGAACTTATCTTACTATTAACAGTGGCAGCACCAGCCATGGCCAAGCTACAAAAAGTCATTACTGGAGAATCAAAATCGATACTCATTCCCAACTAGGTATGGGGGACTGTAACTTAATTCGTTTCCCTTTTTCTTGTCAGTGTCCTTCAATCAAAAGTTACCAATTCCCTCTAGGTTTCTATTAGTAACAGAGAAAAGAGAGGAGAAGAAAGGCAAGCAAACACTTCAAGAAAAACATGCTAAAACCAAGACTTTGACTGAGGTCCTAAGCTAGTTTTTCATCGATCTGAGCTGGGTGACTAGGATAGGATCCATGTCGGGACAATTCTGGAGATGCCCATGTGGTCGGTTTTTTTATTAGATGCCTGTAACTTGTTAAACCTTGAAACAGCTGCGGGATTGTCAGATAGCTGCGGGATCAGGGCAGTTTCTGCAACTAAGTTGCAAAACCTTATTTGAACAAGATACAGTGTTTTGAAGACCACTACAAAGCATAACCAGACAATTTTGGACAATTTGAACCTATCAAAGCACTTGAGTTTTATTTTTTCATTTTTTTTTTCATTTTTTTTTTATTGAATCAATTGAAGTGATGAAGTTTATTTTGTCTCCTATTTTTTTTTTGTAACAATTCTTTTTCTGATCCTCCAGATCACACAAAGTGCAGGAGGAGAGCATACTCAAGAATTATTGTTTTGTCTTTTTTACTTAACAATCCTTTTTCTGATCCTCCAGATCACACAAAGTGCAAGAGGAGAGCATACTCAAGGATTATTAATTTTTTTTCCAGATGTAAGAAATAAGGTCTCCTAATTACACTTCCCCGGCAACGGCGCCAAAATGTTTAGTCAATTTACGTCTTAAATTGCTCTACATAAATTATCAATCCGGGTATCGTAAACTGATGAAGTGTGGTGCACTATATGTGCTTAGTTAACCTTTCTCTTACTTCGTTGTTTTATAGTTTATGTTCAACTCTTCCTAAAACTCTGCTTCAAACACATGTGCTGTGTAAGCACGATTAAGAAGTAGTCAGAAATAAGTCCAAAAGTAGTCAAGCTCTAAGGTGACAAGTAAGAAAACCACTTTAAAGACCAGTTATAATGTTCAACTCTTCCTAAAACTCTGCTTCAAACACATGTGCTGTGTAAAACACGATTAGGAAGTAGTTAGAAATAAGTCTAGAAAGTAATCAAACTTTTAAACTTGCAAAGAAAGAGCTTGAAAGAAATAACTTGAAATGAAACTGAAAGCAAAGAACTTGAAATGACTTGAAAGTAAATGACCACTTCCAATGGCACTAGACACCATTCATGCTGCTGCAAATAAAAGAAAAGAAAGTCACTTTTAAAACCAAAGATAAAGATTATCTCTCTCTAACTCGATGCTTCTAAGCACATGTACTGTGTAAAGCACGGATAGAAAGTAGCTTAAGTTGAATTAGAAAAGTGAGAAAAAAATCTGCTTTAAAGACTAATGATAATATTTTGCTCTTTCTAATTCTCTACTTCAGCCATATGTACTATGCAAAGTATGATTAGAAAGTAGTGAAAGATTAGTCTAAGAAGCACTTAAAACCAAAAATCTACTTTAAAGACTAGTAATAATATTTTGCTCTTTCTAACTCTCTACTTCAGCCATATGTACTATGCAAAGTATGGTTAGAAAGTAGTGAAAGAACAGTCTGAAAAGTACTCAAGCCAGCTGCAAGTTAGTGATATTTTGATCTTAAAATATAACAATTTATGATGAAGATCATTTATGTGTTAGCAGCTCTTTGAGAAATAAAATTAAAAATCAGCTATAAAAACAAAGGCAGCAGCTTGAACTGTCAACTTCAAATACCATTAGTTTGTAAAGCAAATACATAACATAAAAACAAATCCCGGGAGAAAATAAAATGCAATAATTCAAACTGTACAAGGCAGGGGCCCCCTTCTACCTATGAAATCAAAGCATACTTAAAATTGCATGAATGAAAATCTAATCTACCTTACATTCTACAAAGCAATATTTACAAAATGAAATCTAATCTACTTACATCCTAATATGCTCCATGACATCTACTTCACATCTCCTTCCATGTTGAGAACATCAAAGCTTTATTCAATTTCTTCAAAAGTGCAAAGTACAACAAAGCTCTCCAAAGAGAGACTAAAAAGAGACTAAAAGAGACTAACTAATGAAGGAGAGAGATCTCCTATTTATACAAAAAGATGAGAGCCATCTCATTAATGATAATCCATGAATATCTCCCTCTTCCTCTAGAGTCCTAATCAAAATAGGAACTGATAAGACACATGTCTTTTAGAGTTACAATACAATTAGGAGATGTGACACATATCCTCATGATCATGATTCTTTCCAACCAAATTCGAATTTGGCCTTAGAGTGCCACATAAGGGTCTTCTAGAAGTCTCCTTTCAACCTACACATGTCAACAAACTCAACCCATTTGTTAGGTATAAGCATATGCACATTTTTTCTAATGTTTAACCACAAATTCACTTAAAAGGCTTAGAAATAATAAATATTGGAAAAACATAAAGGTAGCCCAATGATAATGAAAGTGGGATGAATGTGGTGACATAGTAGTGAAATGGAGGTGAAATGGAGGTGATATAATGGACATAATAGCGAAAGTGTAATGCAAATGAATGACATTTTCAAGACTCAACATACCCCCAACTGAAGCTATTGCATGTCCTCATGCAACATATATTACATTGACTCTTTTGATCCTTGAGCTTTGGCTTAACTTTGCATGATATCATTTGATAACTTCATATTTCTGCAAAGTGTTTTACTTGAATTGCAACATGGTTGGTTCTTGTGTGTTACAACCATTTTTGTTGTTGCCTTCTATTTTGATCTTTGAACTTTGCATAATGATATTTTGATTATTGTTGCAAAGTATATCTTTATTGGATTGCATGATGGTTGGTTCTTGTGTGACAACCATGATTTTGTTTGTATCCAATTTATCCTTTAAGCACTTTTTCAAAAGCCATTGTATGCTCATAATAGCAATGTAATAATTAATATATGTTGGAAGTATGTGAGCTCTTGAATATGTTATGGACATGGAAAGATATGAATATGAATGTATTCCCCCCCAACTGATGGTATTGGCAATTTTATGAAATGAGGAAGAGAAATGTTTTTCCAACAAGTATCATTCTAGCTTTTTATGGAATTCTATGGTTAAAAGTTAGAAAATGCCGTACCTTCACTTTCCCTTTGGAATGGATGAGTTGTATGTGTGTGGTGGCTGAAAACTTCTGATCATATTCTTCTTCAAGTGGCTGAACAAGGGAGTCATGGATAGAGAGATAAGATGGCTTTTTTATTGCTTCTACTAAAACTTGCTGAATGCTCCAAATGCTGAAATAATAGTCTTCATGTCTTCAAAACTCATTGGCACAATTCCTACTATGTGAAAAGATGTTCTGATGTCGAACATAGTAGGAAATTGTTGGTTAGTGGCCATTAATGGATGCCACTAGTCAACACGAGAACTCTCACCATTGATGACAATGAGAGTCAAGATGCCCAAACACATCTTGCTAGGTACGAATGAATTTGCTGATGTCGAGTCACCTAGAAGATCTAACGAACAAGGGACATTAATGTATTCCCATTGTTTGTCAGCATGAGGACTTGCCATTAAGGCATGCAAGTCTCAAGGGTGTTTTTTACAAAGAACTTAGACTCAAAGGACTATGGACTCATTGATTTGCATTGAAGCAGGGCTTATTTGCGGAATGAAAATGACAAGGAATCGAAAGTGAACATGGAAAATGGCAATGGAGAACAGAAATGACAATGGCAATAAGCATGTGAATGAGCCTTTTGCTTTTATTGGTGGGTTATGAATGGACAAAAAGAAATGGAAAGTGTATGTGAATGAAAATGGAAATATGGAGTGGAATGAGGTGAATGGTTTATTATGAAGTATGGATGTGATGGATGGATGTGATGGAGACAATAGTATCTGAAAGTTTTTCAAGTGTTTGGATCTGATTTTGCATCAGCATATTTCCTCTTTGTTGCTGATCATCCTCTTATGAAACAAATTGGTCTCTTAGAGAGACATCATTCCTTGTAGTCATTTGTCCTTCCTCCTGAAACCTGCAAAAAAACTAATACTTCTTCTGCAATGGAATGTAAGATTATCAAAGGAGAGAGGTGGCCAATCTCTCTAGTTATGATATTTACACACAAAACTAGGAATTTGTATTAATGAAACAAGTTCTCAAAGGAAAATTAAAAGAATTTATACCTGCTTTGGAATTAGTGCCTCAAGTTGATGTTGCTTCTTTCAGCAATTTATTTCATTTTGCCATTTTCAAACTCTAATGATATATTTCTCATTGTATAGATTGTTGAGATCTTTCCAATGGTACTTAAATCATCAATATCTGATTTTGTATGAGAAAGATAGGTGATTTGAACAATGAGGTTTTTCTGGCTGCGGAATTGAAGAACAACTTTGTAGCTAAAAATCTTGAATAAAAAGTTAGCCATTCAATTTCATTATCAGTCAAAATTAATCAATACCTTCAGAAAAGTGAGAAAATAACTTGTTCATTTCATTGATTCAAATTATTGTTTTTTTTTCTTGACATGCAGCGATTTAGTGTGGCGACTCAGTGTGGCGACTTTGTGATAACACCCAATTTGACTTCCCTTTGACCGAGGTCTTTTTCAGCAAATTTGACCGAATGAATAGGACACCATCCATGTACTGACATTTCCCTAGCTACCCATGTGACCTGTTTTGCCTGATGACACCTACAACCTAGAGTTTAACAAAACAGCTGCGGGATCACTAATGGTGCGGGATCGCTAAATGGCTGCGGGATT